>PVHY01002395.1:0-127890 GCA_004024945.1 Uropsilus gracilis | reverse complement strand
TATCTATCTATCTATCTATCTATCTATCTATCTATCTATCTATCTATCTATCTATCTATCTATCTATCTATCTATCTATCTATCTATCTATCTATCTATCTATCTATCTATCTATCTATCTATCTATCTATCTATCTATCTATCTATCTATCTATTTATTTATTTTTGAGGCTAGGTCTCACTATTTTTGCCTGTGGAACTGCAGGCTCACGTTGCCTGTGGTACCATGGACTCAAGCAATCCCCAGCCTCAACTTTCCAGCTGGGATCACAAGTGTGTGCCATCTCGCCCAGCTATTTTTTGGGATTAGGTCTAGCTATGTTGCTCCGAGCAGGACTTGAACCGCAGCTGCTTCATAGGCTGAAGCTTACAGGCACGCGCCACCATGGCTGGCTATATTTTGCATTTTGAGGCAGGTTAATATGTCTAGGTGAGAATGATGACAAAAAGCAAGGTCAAATGATTAGAAACTGTGCCAGTCATAAGTGTCAGAAATGGAATATTTTTGTTCTTTATTCTTTTCATAAGTGTAATTACTGATATTGCTGCAACAAACCCTTGCTTTTCTTTAGCCTTTACTTTAGTAAATGATTTATTTTTGGTAATTACTGTGAAAATTGTGACACTTTGAAAGGGTTAAATAGCATATCACATTGGTATTTAGAGATAATAATGTACAGTAGTTCAATGTGTGCTATGACGAGGAAGGAAAGGGTTGGAAGGGGTAGGAATGGTAGTAGTATTTTGAAATTAGAATCTGCTTAGACTATTTCCTTACTGCTGGTTTTGTAAGAAAAAATGGAAAGAATCAGAGAACTTAAAAAGAATAAGAATTAAAATGACACATCTCCCTGTGGAAAATAAAGGAAGAATTTAGAGTCATCTCCTTTTTCTTACAGTATTTATTTTAGACAACATGTAGTTATTAAGAATTTCTTCTCTCTTTGATAAGTAGATAGAACTTTTGCCAATTCTGTGACTGAAGAATATTTTTCTGCAAGCTTGCTGAATCTTTAGTAAGTCATCAACAAGGTAGAGCCCCCAACCTCCCAGAGTTTTTTGTGGTATGGTTAGAAACCCAAATTGAGTGGATGCTTAGTTACAAGTTGCAGAAGAACCGTTGATCTTAAAGACCTGAGAGATCTGTTGCTCCCCAGTATAAAACCAGTAAAGTAATATAGTTAGTCACCTAATTACCACTAAAGGACACCTGTATTATTTATGACCAGTCTCTCAGTTCCTCTTAAGAATTAACTATTGCTGATCTAGGGTCATGTATGAGAGGCTTGAAGCTACTTAGCTCTGCAAAAAAAAAAAAAAAAAAAAAAAAAAAAAAAAAAAAAAAAAAAAAAAAAAAAAAAAAAAAAAAAAAAAAAAAAAAAAAAAAAAAAAAAAAAAAAAAAGAAAATAAATAAATAAATAAAATAAAACGATAAGATTTCTTTCCTGCTTTCCCATTCCTTAACAGGTCGAGAGAGTGTGAATCCAAGTTTGGTTTACTCTTTATTAATAATATAACTGTTTTTTGCTCACTATTTTCTCTGTGGAGAGGTTTTCTGGGTTCAATGAAGTTTGGGGTTCTGTTATTTTTGTTTCTTTTGAACTATGATTTCTCTTGATTTTATTAGCAAAAAGTTTGAAGGATAGGGTTATTGACAAGTTGGTCCTCCTTTACCAACAGCTCTCTGAATAGGTTAAACAAGTGAATCCTATATTTCTGTTGGTTTATTCCTGGCTTATATCAGTTTTGAATAATTAGAACACATGCATCCATTATATTTACATTCATGGTTTGCTGTAAATATGTGATGTCAATCTGTATTACTAAGCAAAAATTATTATAGGTTGTGAATTCTGTCAAAAAGTCTCCCTTACAATTCTGTTTATTTTAGATATGTAATGATTTTCATGAGCTTTATCATTTTCAGGATTCTAAGGCATTAATAGGTAAACTTGAGACCATGTGACTATCTTTTGAGAATGTAAATTAAATGTAATTATTATATTCATAGCATTCTTTTCTTTTCGATGTAGTTATGATGCCACCTCTTTTTCTCAATTATACTGATTAGATTGAAAATTGTATATTGCTTTTAAATTTTAAAATGGTATAATGATTAAAAGAATAAATCTGTAATTAGATTTTCTCACTTTAAATTGGAGTTGTACTCTGTTTTCCTGATGCATTGCTTGACCACTAGTTGTCCAGTTCTTCATAATGAAATAGAAATTTCTACATCAGATTCATGAAAATGAGACTGTTGTGGAGTTTCACCTGTAGATTTGTTGGGAGCCGACCCAGGAAAAGTACCTCTGAGGAAATGAGGGAAGCACTTGGAAAGCAGTCAAAATGGAAGGTGCTGCCAGAGAACCCATAGCTGATGTGAGGGTGACCATTATGTGGGCATCACGTGACTTACTTGGCCCTTTTTATGTAATTACTGTAATTTCCTTCTAGCCCACTGGGTTGGAGCCATATCAGGCCATTTGCATTTGGTTGTAGCCACTTTGGAGGCACTTAAAACTACTTGTTTCCAGCTCAGCCCTGTTTTAAACCACTTTTGGTCATTTGCTTTTGGTGCAAGTCAGTTTTGAGACATTTTCAGGCATCTGCTGCTGATTCATGCTGATTTTGAGCCCTTTGGATATCATGTGAGTATCACATGATTCCCATGTGAGAACTACGTGACCATCATGCAGACATCATGGGACTATGTTGTGAAAGGTTTATGCACTTGCAGTCTTTGCCTTCCACCTCATGTTCTGTAATCTGAGGTGACAATGGCACCAAACCATTTTAGCTAGCATTCCAGTTTTCAAGGACAAGTGGATTTAAGTTTTGTTTGCTAGGGATTCATGTTAGGAAAATAGTTATTCTTGGGTTTATTGTATTTCTTCTGCACATTTTGTGAACAAGATATAGAACATTCTATTTAATATACAATTTTTTACTCAAATACATGATATTTGAGTACAAAATAGTCTTGTATGCAACTTCACCCATCATAGGGAAGAATAGATCTGTTTTTGCCATTTATAGTCATTGCTATTCTTATCTATTGCAATCTTTATGGATGTGGCCTTGTGAGAACATCCATATTACATGGACATCTTGCCTACTGCATTTGTCATAAATAATAAATTATCCATCTTTGATTTGAGAGTTTTGTCTATTTTGCCAGAATCCACTAAACCGTGGTAGGCTAATTTAACTTAAAAAAGCAGTATAAAAAGAAAGTGATATGTTATTTTTCATATATGTTCTTAATCTGCATGACTGTCAAACAGGCATCTCTGACTTCTGTCTTTCTTTATCAGGTTCACCACCAACACTTTACTGGGGGACATTCTCCAGGGACTCATAGCCAGTCATAATGGCCCTGCTCCAATGTTGAACTCATAATTCTTATTTAAATACCCTCTTCCTTTTTTTTTTGTAATCTCAGTTAATGTCATCACCATTTCACACTCAAGTAATATTTATCTCCTCCTTTTTCTGCTTCATAAAATCAGCTAATCTTTCCTATTAATTTACTTCCAGAACGACATTGTATATTCTCTTGTTCATAACCTACCTCTGCCCTTGTCTTAGGGGATACAGATGCCAGGCACAGATAGAAATTTTGTAAGTTTATTAGGGGAAATACCTGTGAGAAGTGGGGGGAATTTTGGAAAGGGTGGGAGCATCTTCAGGTCATGATGCAAAATTTTCCTTCAGTGAGAGATTGAGTGGGACCATCCAAGATACTGGGAAAGCTGAGTAAACTGTGTGGAAATCTCAATCTAAGCCTGCCTCAGAGGATCCTCAAGGCTCCCTGGCCTGACCTGGCAAGACTTCTGTTCTTGTTAAGAATGTCAGAGTTCCTGAGGGCAGGTCTTGAGAATGATAGGTTGACCTAATCACTGTCTCATGACCTGAGTCAATCATTTTCCTCCTATTTGGAGAAATGTGAAATTCCCCCTCCCTTGGTTTCTATAGCGCTCATGCAGGATTTTGTATGTTGCTATTTGTCCTTCTCCAGAAACTTCATGTGCTAATCTGTCCTGAGGTATGTGTTGCTAGAAATCTGTTCCTAAAGTACAAATATGACCGACCACTCACCTCTTTCTAGAAAACATCAGCATTTTCTTATTCCCACTCCTATCATTCAATGTCTTGCACTTTTCAAAGAATGGGCTTGCCTCAGCATTTCAAAAATAGTATCCTGGGCACTGTTCTCAGGTTTCATCAGCTGATTGAGTAGCACAGTGCATTTTTGGTTCATTTTCATAATAGGTAGGGACATTGTACAAATGTTTAGGTTAGGGGTAATAGTCTCTTTGCTCAATGTTTTTTGCCTGGAGTCCCTTTGCCAGGTTTTCCATTCTTCTGAGCACCTTATCTCTCACTTGGTTCCTTGTAGGAATTCTGATTTTGATGCTAAAGTCCCTAGTGTTGTGTTTGGCTACATAGCTGATTCTGAAGTCACTTGTTCTAGGAAAGATCTACCTCTTGGAGCTGCTCACATATTAGGGTTCAGATCTTGGGTACTTTTCTAAATGCTCTTCCATTTATTATTATGGATTATGTCAGCAATTAAATATTCAGTCAATAGAGACCTGGTTCTAGTCTCCCCATCAGTGTCACGTGGGTCATGCTTCAGAGATGAGTACTAATTTTAATTATTTATACTGTTTTGAATATTATCAGTGTTTATGTCATGAATTTCCTTTTTGCCTTTAACTTTTACAGGTATTTATTTTCATAGATTCTATTTTACCCAAGTTTTATCTTCTCAACTATCTAAAGAATGAAAAAGTTTAATGTAATGGAAATCAATATCTTCATTTTGAGGATAATAAAATATGTATCTCAATATAATAGTCAATAAAATTTCAGTTGTTTCATTCAGCATGTCAGAGAATTTGTATTAAAATATTCAAAATCAGATTAAATTTATTTTTATTGTTTATTTATTTATTTTTTGAGACTAGGTCTTGCTATTTTTGCCTGTGAAACCGCAGGCTCATGTTGCCTGGGGTACCACAGACTCAAGCAATCCCCAGCCCCAGCTTCCCAGGTAGCTGGGATTACAGGTGTGCCACCATGCCCAGCTATATTTTTTTGTAATAGGCTCACTATGTGCCCCTGGTGGCACTCAAGCCGCGATCCCTGGCCCTGGCTGTGGCTTCCTAGACTGCCACTTACAGGAGTGCATCACCATGCCTGGCCCAAAATCAGATTAAATGTAAAGAATATAAATTATAACTAAGTAAATTAAATAAAATTTAAAAGGATTTTGGTTTCTAGTATCTTAAGAAATTCAATAGTGAATTTCTTAAGAAATTCAAAAATGAAACTATAATTAACTGTTTTATTGTAAAAGTGAAAATGGTATAACACTTCATGATGGTTAATTTTGATAATTTGAGTGGGCAACAGATGGTGGGGGGAGATTATTGAAGGGGAAGCAAAAAATGGGGGTCCCGCCTTGAGTGCTGTACCAACTGGGGTCCTGAACTCAGTTCTTCTCTGGATCTCTGCCTTTTCTGTATCACTGCTGGGCCTAATCTTCAGCATTCTCTGCCTCTAGCTGCAGCAGATGAGAATGTCTGTGCTTCCAAAAAGCCCTTCTGATTTTTATACTTAGATTTAAATTTGGATTAATTTCCCTCAGAGAGTTATTGAATTTCTAAAGTGCATTAGCAGCCAGCCAGAGCTATCTGATTATATAGTACTTATAATTACTTTTCCCCTCAGCCTCTCAGATACACAATATACTGCACTTGCTGCTGATTCTAACACACCAAAGTCTCACCCAGTTTTCAGCACAGGTGATTCCACAAAATAGCACCGGGACAACGTGCTGGAATCCTCTGACTACCCCCAGGGAAGCATGTCATTAACAGCTCCCCACAATTGCATTTTACAATTTGATTTCTAAGACCACCTCGAGACCCAACCACCGTGGCACTTAGAGTGGATACAGAGATGCCCTGGCAGGAGGATATTGGGGTGATGCTTTGGATACCTATCAGGGAGTGCGGGGGTGGAGGGGGGGAAAGAAATGGGCTACTGGCTGGACTTTCCAGTCTAATCCTCAGGTTGCTCTGGGCCTGGTTTGTTTCAAAATTGCTCCAAACTGAAGCAAGATGTCTGAGTCCTTGATCTCTGCTGGACCAGGGGCTGGGAGCAGGCTCTTTCTTTGGAAGAGTTTGTTGCCAGTCATCTCCCTGCACCTGCGGGCATGTGTTGCTAGGGACTAACTTGTGAGCTCTCCATGGTCACCAGAATAAAAGGCTGCTAAGAAAAGTGCACTAGGGACTGTGGTGATGGATCACGGGTGACATGGTAGTTAGAACTATTGGGACCTGAGGGGAGAACAGAAATGCTGCATAAATGCACCACATGTAAGAAAATAAATTAATTTTAGAAAAAGCTGTGAAGTTTTAGCCTTGCTCCCCAAAGCAAATTCAACAGACTGGCACCTCTCCAAACATATAAATACACATAAGATTTGTGGGCAATTTTACTCTCATGTTATTTTTATTTATTTTTATTTCTCAAAAAGAGCAAACATGGAATTATTTCACAATAGACTTTGCAGGAATCTGAAAACTCTAGCAAATTCCATGCTTTTGGCTTTTAGTTGAGAGTGGAAAGTAGAAGTAAATTAAATGCTTTGCTCAGTGGAAAAGGTGCTAATGTGTCCAGAGTTCACCTAAGTCTTTAATTCTTTCATTCTTTAGAACTTGGCAAATATAATATTATGAAAACCTCCCCAAATTGGAAGTTCTAGAAACTTGTATGTTGGCATATATTGTTGAAATGAACCCGTGTTTCTGTTGACTCTTCCCTACCATATTTTCTTGAGGCTTTGGTGCTTTGTGTGGGATCAAATAATAAATAGCCAAAGACATGAAATTCCAGAAATTGCTGGTCATAGGTAATGTTCACTTTTTGTTGGATTATTATCTTTTCTTTTGGTCAGTGGTTTTGCTTTCATATGAGTTTGACAAGAATCACCTGGCTGAAGGTGAAGACTTTACAGCTTTCTTTTGAAATGAATACTATTTTGAATTAGCTCAAGTTTGAATACTAAGCTTCCTTCTCCTATGAGTCTATTCTTGTTTCAACAAAAGGCTATTGTGAGTCCACCCTTCTCAATAGGGATTTTTTTCTCCCTGAACTAGTCAAAATCTGACCTTTGACCTCCTTGCATGTTATTCCTTTAGTTTGGTTTTTCCCCAAAGACTTCTCTCTGAAATATAATTTCCACCTTGAGGCTGAAATGTTTCTAGAGATAAATGTTAACAATTGGGCAGGAAATACGGATCATCTTAGACATAATCGGTTTCAATCCCAATAAATCCATCATAAATTGACTATGTTGTGCACTGAAAGTGTATTTAATTTAACCTGTGGAATGTCATACCATAGATCTACTTCCTTCGGTGGCAGAGTGCTTCCATGAGAATGCATCGCCTACTTTATGGCCCATTGTGCACATTGTAATGTTGACTGGGGATCTTGTGGCTGGTGAGGGGCTGTGACTCACTGCCCTGTCCAACATCACTTGAGAATATCACACCACCAGAAACTGGAAAACTCAAAGGTGAAACTGATACTGCAGCCTGACACTGGCTCTCTGGCTTCCAGCCAAGCACCAGGTGTCACTGGAAAGACAGTGGTTTCCCCAGCTGAGCTGAATATGAGCAGCACCACCCCTTCCCTCTGGGTGCCAGCCGGGCTGGAACCAGAGTTGGAGCCCGAGGGAGCATTTCATTCTGGCTGCCAAGAGCACTGCCTCTGGATGGCACCCATGCCATTCTGCAGCCTCCAGGGTGCCACAGGGACCTCCAGCCCTGGCGAGGCTCTGTGGCACTGGCCTGCTCATGCTTGGTGCTGGCTCACAGAATGGCCCGATGAAGTGTGAGCGAAATGAGTCAATTGTGGTTCTGCCCTTGATAAAATCATTCAGCACCAGATGACTGGTTCTAAATCATCCAGTTGGTCACTAAGAGTTGAAAATGCTCCCATAGGCAGGTAGCAACTAGGGGACTCTGAAGGAGGCTATAAGGCAGGGTTAGGGGTCCGCTTAGGACTCTGAGACTCCCACTCTGTTTCTGGACCCTGGAAAGGAAGGAGGAAGAACTAAAAGAAGAAGAAGAAAAAAGGATCCAATAGTCAAGCTCCAGAGAGAGAAGCCAAGAGCTTTGCAGTGACCAGGTGGCTGCATCTGCCTCCGATACTGCTGCTGCAAAGGACCTGAAAGTAGCTGCAAAGGACCCAGGTGTCCCAAAGAGCTGTTTGTTGTTGGTGTGGGCCAATGACGCACAAGGACCACCAAGACTGCTGTTAGCAGCACCTGGTGACCGGGTGACCGGCACTATTGGCCAGTGCTGCCCAACTGCTGATGGGTAATGGACATTCTGTATCCAGGGCGCTGTTGAGGGCTATTCATATGATCTCTCTGATTCTCCAACCCCCACCTCCCTCCTGCTGCTGGTGCTGTTTGTCCAGCATCGGGTGCTGCCCTTTCTGACCTTAAGACTATGTTTGGGGGCTACTGCGGCGGCGTCATCTCAGCAGCCCTCCCTTGGAGCATCTCCATCTGACACCATCAGCTGGATCCTGACCCACTGCTTGCCAGTTCCCTGGCACTCCAGGTCGTTGTTGGCAGGACAGAGCCATCTTGGGTGAGCAGCATTTGGGGAAGGACTTCTAGACACTTGGACACTATTGAGGAGGAGACAGCTGATCACTGTGGCCTTAGTAACTTGGTTCCCTGTTTGTTAAATAAACTCCTTGATTGTTGTTCTCTGCTCCTAAGTGGTCTTGCACTTGTTCATGCAAGTGAGAACCCACAGAGTGAGCTGCCTGCTACATGGCCGCTGTCCTTTAACTTGCTATAGTAGCCTCATAGTCCTGTTTCAAAACCACTGTAAATAAGGGGGTGTCAGTAAATCATGTACAGTTTAGATATTTAAATTCCCATTAGTCATGCTATGAGGCTGTTGTAAGTGATGGTTTCGAGAATGCTAATAAAAGTACTTTATGTTGAGGGACATGGATGGAGTAGAGGGAATCATATAAGCAGAAATAAGCCAGAAAGGAAAAGAGAACTACGGGATGGTCTCACTTATAGGTGTTATATAGGGAAAACAAACAAAATGACAAGGAAAAGTTAAAACAAATGAGCTGACAGCAGAACAAAAGCAAACAGCAAGGGAGAGAGGGAGGGAGGCGAAAATCAAGAGAGGGATGGGCACAAGAGATCAGCATGGTGGTTCAAGGGTGACCTGGTAGTGGGAGAACCTCAGGAAATACAATGTAGTGTGTGTGTGTTGTGTGTGTGATCAATAATGTAGTATGTGTGTGTGTGTGTGTGGTATGTGTGTGATCAATAAAAAACAAAGAAAAAAAAGTACTTCAATAGAAATTCACCTTTTAAAGTGAAAATGCTCATGTGATTTCTGAGTTTAGACAAGTGATGATGATAAAGTATAAAACCATTTATAGGACAGTTACAGGAATAATGGGAGCAAACAGACCTGGGGTTATTTATTCTGTAAAAGAGAAAACTCTATTGTCTTGATGTGAAAAGTTATCCTGAAAAACTAGATTAGACTTGTTCTTTCACTCCCAGCTTCTATTTAGATAAGACTGTCAAGAAAGGAAAGTTGGAGTAAGTAACACTTTATCAGGGATGTGAGGGAGAAGATGAATTGGGCAAAATAAAGCAGCCGCAGTGCAGGCAGGGATGAAAAAAGGGTTTGGAAAAGAGTCTCTGTGTGTGCCCAGAACAGTCTTCTGTGTGTGCACAGAAAGAGTCAATTATATACGTGGTTGGAAAAAAAAATCACTTTCCAAAAGAGCCATCTAAGTTCTGAGGGAGGTTGTGATGATACACTCAAAATGTAAGGAAGGTGAAATGATATTTTTCAGCAATGCTGTCCCTTTAATCAATGCTTGGCTATTTTCCTAAAAGGCAGTTTGATGTTAGGCAATTAATTCTTTAGAATGATTTTTTCTGGATTCTATTACAAATCAAAACTATTCATTTATTAGATGAAAGTTATTGTGAAGAGGCTGTGATTATTCTTCCATGTCTGCTTAGCAAAGTTGTGATTTGTATTCATTTTTTATGTGCAATAGGGAAAAAACGAATGCAGAAGATAGTTGACTATTCAAGAGCATATTAAAGCTTATGTGCAAATATCTTTTCAAGTTTTTGGTTGACATGTATATCGCTGTCTTTGCTGACTTCTTTGGAAACATTGTTTTGGCTTCTTTGCTTTCAGATTATTTCAGGATCATTTCCTTATGGGAATTTTAATCATGCTGCTATGGTCTAAAAATTACTTTTTTCTTGATTATAATTTCCTGAGAAGAGTTTTTAAAGATTATATCAGATCCCTTCTCATGTGTGAGTACTGCATTTAATCTGATTAAATAAAGAAAAAGTAATTTAAAATTTAGCAGGTGAGTTATTAGAAAGTTAGAACAAGATCATATCTTTCATTAAGTAAAAATTATTTTCCAAAACATAAACTCCTTTCATAAAGTGTATTCATATACCAATTTGATTGTCACAGACAGATTTTGGTAGAATAGGAATATATTGAACATATTTATATAGGGAGTATAATATATATGATATAATAATACAGTTAATATGTACACATAGCTTTACAATAACACATGTGTATGCACTTTATTTTGAAAGCCAAGAAACAGATTCAGCAAGAAACAGTTTCACTTTACAAAGTGAAATAAGAACTGGAGTCACAAGGTTTTAAATTTTATTTTTTAATTGGTTGCAAATACACACAAATATGTATTACATAGTTGTCTACCCTGAAGTTCTACCACCACCTTGTCATCTGGGAACCATCATCTTAATTTCTTGTTCTCAGCCATCCTCAGAAATTACCCGCTCCCTCTCTCTTGCTCTATGCTTCAGTTCTGCTGACAGTTTTAAATTTTCCTTATTCTTTTGCTTGTTTGTTTGCATATAGGTGAGATCATCTAGTAGTCTCCTTTTTTTTTTTTTTTCTGGTTTATTTCCACAAGTCACAGGTTTTTATATTCCATCCCATCTCAGGATTATTTACACTCTTAATTGACCTATTTTCTGGAAAGTCTTTACTGAAGAACTGTCCAAACTATCAATTAAGAACAAAGAATGATGTAAGCACACTGTATTGATATATGATAGTAAATTCAAATTTCTGTAGCAGCAAGTGTTCTAGACTTTTCCTACTTTTGGAGACAACATTATTTTGACTTGTCAGTCTGCATTCCACAACTGCCATGTTACCATCCTGTTAGTTCCTTTTCCTGATTTATTCAGTCACACTTTGACATCTGATACTTAACAGAGTTTTATTCTCTTGCTCCTGTGAAGAGCCAGTATACTCTTTATTAAGCATCTCAAATTTACATATCGAGAATTCATTTACTTTCCCAACTCTTGTCTTTTTTCTCAGCACTGCATATCATCTGTTGATATAAATGTGGTATATCAGGATGAGAATAAAGTCCAAGGTTTATCCAAAAAGCTTATAAAACAAATGTTTATGAAAACAATTAATTCAGTTGTATTAAGAAGTCAGCTAAAAGTAAGTCAAAGTAGCTATAACAGCATTGAAAGGCAAACTTGATTTGCTATCTAAGACCTCATAATGAAATCAGTTAATCTGTGAAAGACATCATTAATAAAACTCCCCAATTCAGGAATTAGAAGCTAAGGATTCAAGAGTAGGCTGCTCATCCCTTAAAAGGTCCTAATGAATTAGTATTCAATAACCTTTCTCTGGGAACATGGAGTCATCTACTGAGTTCAGTACCTTTTCCCTGCCCCTGTAGCCATGTCAGCATACAGTAGTGGTTGAATCAATGTTTATAAGAAAAGAAGACGGTCCCTGACAGTGGTTATGATGGTTATTCAAGAAGACTTTCCACTGTTTCATTTTCTTTAAAATACAGTCTCTTTTAAAATGACTTTAGAATGTCTTGGGCTTGTGTTTTAATCTTTGGAAAAGAATATAACTGTCAAATTCTGTGGTCATATATATATATATATATATATATATATATATATATATATATATATATATATATATATATATATATATAAACACCTTGTACCTGATAGGGGTAAAGAAGAGGTTCTAATAATGATAAATAGAATATGTTTGTTGACTCGAACAGATCAGCATTGATTTTTGCGTGTGTGTGTGTTTAAACAAAATGTTTTATGCTTCTAAATTTAACTTTTCTAACAACATAGTGTTATGACTTGCAGGTTGTTCAATAAGATGCAAGGACTCCAGTTGAATTTCAAAGTGGTAGGTTTATTGGCAAAAAATGGTGCACCAGGGTCCTCAAGCCAAGACAGCAAGAGATACCTCAAGCAGTCTCTGTTACAACATTTTGTAGGGCAAAACCACCACCGCCTCCCTCCCCGCATTGTGAAGCAAGCAAACAGGTGTGTAGGACAGTTTCCATAACTTTGGTTTCGAATAATGCTGACATCCATCATCTATCAGGTGGACAAGATAATTGTCAAGAACAGCCAGGAATAAGAGGAGACAGAAACAGGATATGGGGTCAGCCAGCCATGGCAAGGACTTTCCACCGAGGTCAGGGAGAGGACACTGACTTCAAAATGGAGGTTTAAAACAAAATGGAGTCACTTTGGTTAGTCTGTTCCCAACATATCGAGCATCCCGATTGCTAAAACATGCACTTTGGTTTCAACCAAACATCTTTGAGGAAAAGAAAAACAGGATTTTAATTTTCTCTATTTGCAAGGTTTTATGGGAAGATGACTTTGCACTCAACAACCAGTGAGTGTATCAAAGGACAAAAATGGAGCAACACTAGGGAAGAAATTGTATTCCTTCAGGCCATGAGAAGCATAGGTACAATAATCCTGAATTTTACAAATTCTTTAGTAATTTTCTTGTCAAATTAGTGTTATACAAGCATATTAATGAGTTAAATTAATAGATGGGTAAATTAAAAAAATAGCCTTTATAAAATAAACTTATTGCTTCACTGATAGAAGACATTCAAACAGATGCATTGATTTTTGAAAAATATTATTTTCAGTAATCACGCTTTCAGATCAAATCAAGGATACAGCAGTAAGATTCTTTGTTAAAGACATTCTACTCAAATGAGAGCAGGCAGTTCATTCCTTTAACTCCTCTGATTACAATGTGATAAAAACAGATTTCCACTAAAATTGGCACCCAGTTTGTTAAGAGCTTACCATGTATACATGGATTCTGTTCATTCCACACATACTTAATGTGTTACCACAACTTCCCCATGATTTAGCCCATCTAATGGATGAGGAAACTAAAGCAACGAGATATTAAATCTTGACCAAGGTTGCCATGATTGCACGTGGCAGAGCTAAGATAGGGGTTTAAGTAGTGACGTAGACCTTCAAGTGTACACCTACCTAAAACAGAGAGAGCCTTTCATGTATGTGCTTACGTGTATGGAATAGCCCAAGGAAGCATAGCCATGTAGGTAGACTATATGAGAAAGAGTATGACTAAATGTCAACAGTGGTGGTTAATAACAGATTATAATTAGAACTATGATGTATTTATCATGTCCAGGACTCATGCACATTAAATAAGTTAAAATCATCTTAAAACTTTTCCTTAGGCATCAATTTCTCAAAGGTTATTAACTGATGATTCAAATACTCTTCAAGTTGCCCCATCTAGCTCAGTGTCAGACTAGTTTCAATTCCAGTTGCAATTGTTTCTATTTGGGGTGTTCACATCATAAGAACGTGTGCCTTTTTGGATAAAACCTTACTGTATTTTATATCTCACAGAGGCCACTCATACAAATTACTGAAATGTATTAAATGTAATAAAAATGTCTGCTATTGACTCATTAAAGATTAGCCAAAGGTTCTGTACCCCCTCTTGCTTTAGGGATTTCTAGTAGTGAAAAAAAGCAAAATAACATACTTTCTTTACAAAGACATATTCACTAATCTCCTTACTGAGATTTTTACTCTTGTAACATATATTAGCATATTTATTAAACTAACAAAGATTGAATTCCTTTCAAGGAAGTTAAAATACTACAAATTATAATGATTCCTAATCAAAGCAGAAGATAATAAAATCTTGCCAGACAGAAATTTATCCACCTAGTGGATTAAAATTACAAGATGAAAAGGGGGAGAAAAGAAAAAGGGAACATATTCAAAGAGCTCTGAATTTCATATAGGAATAAAGCTATCCTTGTAGATTAAAACTACCTTTGAAATAAAAGTGATTTAAAATCAGTCTCAATTAGGTTAAGTTGCACTTGATGTGATTTGCTTTCTCTAAAATTTCTTATATTAACTTCTGTATTTGATTTGACTATTGTGTGCTTTGCATATGAATATATTCATGTGGTAAGGTGTCTGAATTAATTTAAATTTGATTTAACCTGGTGAGCACTAATAGTCTGTTTTGACAAATTGGAAAAAAGGTGCCTTCACAAACTTGAAGATACTAAAAGTAGCGGAAATTTTTCACCTCCACGAGAAATATATTTTACTGACTCTAAGTATTAAAATCGCACATGTTAAGCAATTGCAGAAATTGTCATTGTAATAAATCTGAAAAACAAGAAAGCGTGAGAATCTGGAAGCAAAGAATAATCACAACAGCATTTGGGATTATGTTAAGACATTTCTTATTATAAAAGGTGTGGATTTCAGACTATCTGCCTGCTTCGGCAAGGAACTGAAGCCCATTTGTTTCTTTGAGGGAGCATAGCTTTCCCCTGAGCCTGTTCCTAAACTAGCTATCCCTTTCTGAGCCCAAACTTCACCCTATGTGGTCTGCCACTCTCAGTGTGCCTCCAAGTCACTGCCATCCCAAGAGGTGGAGAAACAGCCATGCCATTCAGGGCACTGTCTTGATTCTTTTAACCAGCAGTGATCTGGCATGTGGGCAACACCCCAATATCTCTGCATGCACTGCCACTCAGTCACAGGTGTGCACCTTTATGCCTTTTAGCGCTCCTCTACCCAGGACTCTATTTTATTCTTAGAAATGTTATTCTTAGAAATGTCTTTCCATATTAAGAAAATGAAAGCTTTTCTGTGTCTATCTATGCCAGTAGACAGTACCAGCGATCGCTGGGCTAGCTTGAAGTGTGCATGCATGGAATATGTGGTATGTGTGTGTGTTTGTATGTTTGTGTATGTGATCATGATCATCCCCCCATTCTATTTCAGTGTATGAGCTACCTGGTAATTGCACTTAAATATTTGTTTTTACAGTATCTACGTCAGTAGCTGATTTTCATCAGATTTTAAAAAAGTACAAGTGTTGTAGAAGTTTTATCTTACCATCTTACCTTGGTGTCTATTTTGCCTTGTTTGTGCTGTATAGGTTGGAGCTATAGGATTTGTGTGTGTTTGAGAGTTTATCTAGAGCTTTTGGGATTGATATGTGTCAAGAAAAGCTTAAACAATTGGCATACTAACCTTTTATGGATAATATTTTCCATGCAGTACATGCTACTATGACAAAATAAGCAATTTAAGATACAGAACAATGATGAGATATATAATCCTCGTTGTCAATTTTTACTCATATATTATCCCATCATTTTACTTAAGATTTTGGATGAATAATAGTAGGATTTGGAGTGTGATAAATGCTGGGCTGTTGGTTTAGCTTAAGTGAACTAGGTGGTGGGTGAACTCTGCTTCTACTTTCCAAGTTCTCACACCACTGCCATCAGGAGTGCTTTTCTGAGTAGACATGATGTACTTCCTTTTAAGCATAAGTTCCAGTTTTGTTATGTATTTTGTCTTTTCTAAAGTCCACAGTAATACATTTTCAAAATTTCAATTACATTGAAAAACAATTTAAATTCTGCAATCTGACAGGATATTTTAGAAGCTTGAATTTTTATTAACATGGTGATCTCAACCAAAAACCCCAGCTGTTTAATTTATGCCATAGGCCAACTTTGTGCAATTAGGCATAGCTGCAAACCATAAAACAGCAGAAATTACATTAAAATAATGCTATAATCTAGAATTGTTGATAAACTCATGCAGTCCAGTCTAGTGTAACTACAACTGAATCAACAAAAATTGAATTGCCATGTTTTTCATCAGTTATAACATATTTGAAGTACCCCAGGGTAAAAGATGGATTTTACCTTGGATAATAGACATCATGGGGAAAGTGAAGAGTTGGAGAGATTGAGATCATGCATTTTGAAATTGCTAATTCTGGTGTTTCTCAGAAAGGGGGCAAAGTTACAATGGGTCCAACTTTCCCCCCCTTGGTTTCCAATATTTAAAATAGTATTTCTTCTTTAAAAAATAGCATAGCCTGAATTTCTTGAAACCATTTGCCTCTTTGTGCATTTCTCTTTTTGGAGGAAAAAGAAGGAATATTTGCTGCCTATTTAAAATAAGGGAATATGTGACAAGAATATTGAGATTTAAAGTCACTGTATGCCAATTTCTCCTTGTCTGTGTACAAATTTGAATTTCAAGCGCCTTAAAAATAATTTGGAATCTTGAATGTCTGATCGCAGATCTTTATGGGAAATATTTTGATCCATTCAATTCCAATAAAAAAAAAAGGAGCTATAGGCTAAAGCAAGTAAGCATTTAACAGCCTCTTTAGAAATGAGACATCTGTAAGTATTGCTAACTATCCTTCCAGCTGCAGTGGACAAAGGTAGTTAGCACAATAGCTAACAACCACACAATAGCCAGATGAATCCTTTGAAAATAAAATTCTCGGTCATGTCAGGTCTGCTGAAAATGTTCCCTACTCCATATCACATCCTCCAAAGCCTATATAGTCTGTCTTTTTTTAAATTACATTTCTGTTTTGTCTTTATTATTCTGATTTCTCTCCACCTCACTGCAGCCTGATATACTAGCATTCTTTTCCTTTCTTCAAAACAGGAAACCTATCCAAACAATTACTTCCCAAACCAATGCTAACAAGCTGCTTCTGACTTTTCTTCTAGCAGCTTTATGGTTTCAGGTCATTATGGTTTCAGGTCTTATATTTAAGGCTCTAATCCCTTTCAGTAGTTTTGTGTGGGGTGATTCAAGCCAGGGGTCCCATTTCATTCTTTTGAATGTGAATAAGGGGTACCCCAACACCGTTTATTGAGGAGGTTATCCTTTCCCCACTGTATATTCTCAAGGCCCTCAGCAAGGATTCCTTGACAATGTATGGTTTACTTTTTAAAATTGATTTTATTGTTTACATTGAGATAACAGATGGAAAGTATTGTCTGTGATTTGAGGGTATAAAAAAATCTCCCCATCAAGGAGTAGATCATGCCACACCCACCACAGTCACACTCATTGTCCATCATGCCAGCTATTGTTTGTGTCTCCTTTTTATTTTGTTCTCTCATCCCCCTGACCTCACTGGTAGCCTCAGTTGTACAGTCAAATCTCTAGGATTGCTATTGGTTTGACTTTATCTGACCCTTTGTTTGGTTTCTGGATGGTGCTGGTGTCAAGGTCAAGGTCAAGGTCAATCAGGGTTGGCAGAGAGGCCATGGGGCCATGACTGAGCCTAGGCTTGTGACTGAGACTGTGCGTGGCAAGCCTGCCATAGGTGCATGGAACTAATTGGTCAAAGGCCTGTTAGCCTCCTCCAGGAGGTCTAACCTCCATGAAGGTACTTTGTCCATGGACCACTGGCAAGAAGAGCAAGGCTATCTTGTTTTGCTGTCTTGCTGATGTCACTCTCTCTATGCTTTTAAGTACTGATGTATTTGCATTTTGATGTGAAAGAGATTTGATTATGAGTATGCACAGTTTGGCGGGAGTGAGTAAAATGAATGGAGACTTAACCAAAATTTGCCTCAGAAATTTTCATCAAGTCTAAATACTTACAAAGGGTTATAAATGCTTTAGGTAAATTAGACTCAGGCTGCTTTCATTTGATTTGTTTTCTTAAAATGTGAATAACTGAAAGATTTGAAGCATAAAAACAAAACCTTGTATTATCATATGACTGAATAAACAACAAAATAAAATTGGTGTTTACCTCCAAATTCTATAAATATCACACGTACACACACACACACACACACACACACATATGCACCCATATGCTATATATTCTTTCTTCTCATTCCTGTTATAAGTAACAGCTTATTAAGGATCATAACACTTTTGTGCAAATAGCAATGGAATTTATTGTTTTACTTGTTATAACCAGGTTATTTTTTGACATTGATTTTTAGTGTCAGTGGCAAAACATGTTAGTCATTGAATTATTTTCCAGACTCTCTAGTTTAATATATACCTAATACCTTCCATCCTAAACATAAAAATAGCTTCTAAAATGACTGAGTCAGTAAGATGCAGATATTTTTCATTGTTGTCAATGCTTTCACCACCACTGAAAGCTATAAAATTAAGGTTATGTGATGTGAAGGTATCATGACTATTATGTAGATATTCTGAATTGGTAAATCAAGTCATCTTCCCCAGCACTATTTCTGAGTTGGAGATTTGGAGACATAACAGACCAGCATAAACAGAAGAAGAAGAAAGAAGATGAGGGAGGTGTGGAGTGTTTCTCTCACCTCCCATCACTAGGTAAATAGTTTCCTACAACTGAGAAAAATATCTCCCACTCATCCCTCCTAAGGAACCATTTCATTTTTACCATATAAGAGTCTGCACTTTGCTGCAGATTTCTTCAAAGAGGATCACCACATCTTCAAGGAGAAAAGTTCTCTGGTGTGTGTGTGTATGTGTAGGAGAAGCTTGGGCAGAAAAGTAGAGTTCAACGAAGTCAATATACCATTAGGTTTTTTGTTGACTCAGGTTTGAGGGTTTTGCTTTTGTTTTAGTCAAAGCCTCTACTATCATCCATTCTTTTTGTATTCACATTTTGACTTCAGAGAGTCTGACTCTTGATAGCAGTGGTGTGAACCAGTAGTTTTTGTTTGTGTGTTCTTTGTTCCCAGACAGTGTGGTGTCTATTAGATCCACTAATGACATCATGTCTTAGAGAAGAGACATCGGCTTCATGGTGAATTGATTGGCAAAAAGGTAGGAGACAACCTCCAATCTGCCTCTCTGATAAAGAAATGAAATGAGATTTGACAGATTTTGGGTCTGAGAACAAAGGTGTTAAGTTTATGGACTGAAAAGCATGTTGGGGAGACACATGGAGTCTTGCCTGAGGGTTATTAGCTGTCACTAGTGCATTTCATTAGATTTTCGTGTGCTAGGAAGGTTTATAGCTTCATTTTATTTTGACTTTATATGTTTAGAGTGAGTTTGGTTTGTCCTGTATTTATGTAAGAGTGGGCAGTTATTGCATACTTCTGAAGAATCATATCAAGGTGCCATGGACTTAGAAGAAGTATTTTTAAATGCTGAAATAGGAAAATGTGCAAATGGTGTGCTTTCTATGCATCTGCTTACATACAACACATCAGTCTTTATCCTAAATACCCATGTTCCACTTTTCAACATAGACCTCCTAAAGCACATTGTGCTGCCAAGCTGTCATTGAATAGTATGTTGTACATTTCTGTTTAATGTGAAGTTTCACAAATCTATAAAATTCATATAAGAAAAAATGGCAGACAAAAGCATATTTTCCTTTTCAAAATGAAAAGTGCTTAATGATTTTTTGAAGAGAGGACTCCTACAGAAGAGAAAAGATACATTTGGAGAAAATTATCCTAAACAGTTGATTTCCTTTTGTGTTTCACCGTGAGAATGCATGACTGTAAATATCAAAGGACATGAACTGAAGATCTTCATTCAAGCCTGCCATGAAAGTTTGGTGAGGATGGATTAGTTGACTTGTTTAGAAATATTATCTCTAGTCAGCTAATGTTGACTTCATGAGCTTGCTTTTGGACTTTTCTTGAAGTACTGTTAAAATGATCATGGGTAGTGTACACATAATTTTTTCACATTTAACTTATTAATTTTGGTTCTTCATATGGTACCAGAAGATGTGTAAAAAATTCTGTATAATTTGGTTCTCTTAAAGAACACAGGAAGCAAGATTTTGTTGTTAGAGTTGAACTTGGGAGATGAATGAGAGTGGCAAACTCTTTGATGACATAGTTAAATATATGGGTATTAATTTTTGTAAGTGATTCTTAGAATATTTCCCAGCTGGAGTAAAGCAAACTTGCATTGCCATAGGAACTCAAGTGAAAGGTATTGACAAGAAAAAGAGCATGGAGCTTTTCCTTCTGACAAAAATGATATTAATGCTAATCACAAACCTTTCTCACAAATCCCTTCCAAGCAAATTCATTGATTCTGTCACCTTCAGTGTTTCCCCCAGCAGCAATACCATTTTACAGACACTAATGTAGTTGCATCTTGTTAATATTCATTGAAGCAACTTTGTTGTTCAGATATTAATTTTATAAATAACAACACTGAGAGGAAGCCTTCTCATGCCCACTATGCTTACACATGGGTAGCAATCCTCATTTCTAAGTCACTTACAGAGTGGTACTTGCTGTTTAGCAAGGATGAACCTATTGGTACATTATATTCAGCCAAACTAGATAGTTTACCTTAGAACTGACTTGATATTGCCTATTATATGGATGGGTACAAATATGTAATGGAATCCTTTATAATATCATACAGAACATTTTTATGCACTGAAAAAATTCTGTGTTCACATTTCTTGCTTAGAAGCAATTAAACCCATGAAGAGCCATGACTCTTTCTCCCTTTGTATGTATTCTCATCCCTTCCAGTACCTCCTCTCCATTTAGCAAGGTATTGCCTTTGTCCTCTGGACATTCCTGTGGTTTTCCATAGCTTGCATCTCTCCCATTGCAATCTTTCTGCTCTTCTTGAATAAACTCCCTCTGCTGGTAAAGTAACCGGCTATATTATTTTTCAGGTTTATAGAAATAAGATTATTTCTAAGGTAAGGCAAAGGTAAGGCACTTAGAATTGGATTTTATCTTACATAGACAAGTTTAGGGATTACCCAAGGTCACAGATAAGGATTTCATCTGAGAAAAAGAAAAAATATCTGAAGGCAGATTCTCCACCACAAAGGAGATGGAATGCCATTGAAGTTACTAAGAATCGACTTTTTTCAGTACCAGGGTTGGACAGAACCAGAAACAATGACGGTGGTGGTGGAGTGATTCTAGAACTCTCCTCCGTGGGCTAACAGAACCAAGAGATGAGTAAAAGCCAGTCTGTAGTGGGAGAATCCAATGACCTTTTCTGAGAAGAGAGGCAGGACTAATACCTGGTGAGATGCAAGATTTCACAGGTGTTAAAGAAAAATAAGTTATTCTAGGACTTTCTCACTATTTCCTATCAAACCTGCCTTTGGCAATATAATTTCAAAGCAAATATCTTTACCCTGCTGTTTGGAAATTACCATTCCCATTGAGCTCATTAATGGTGCATTTACATTTTAATTAAAAGACACATTTTTTTCTTCTAAATGAATAAACAGAACCATTTGTTCTGATGAACTCTTGCATTCTGCTTGTGTCTTCACTTGTGCTGTGACTCTGGTATGCCCTTTTCCCTCTGGACTTCAGAAATAAATATCCAATATTTGAAATTCACATAATTTACTTATATGATATGTAATAGTATTTTTCTGTTCCCATAATTTATTTTTCTGTTCTCCATTTCTCTGTTCCTATAATTTATAACTGTTACATCTATTATATATAATATATTAATTATATATAATATATTAATATAATAGCATACATAGCTATTGTATGTATATGATATATTGATATAATTACATACATACGTGCATACATGTAATTGAGTTAGTCAGGCTTTTTCTACCACTAGTCTATATGAGGAACACCTGTGGTGTTGTACACTCCCTGTGCATACCTGGCTCAATAAGTGTGGGCATCCATGGGTAGGCATAACTGGACCTAGGAGGGAGGGGATAAAGGGATGATGTCATCCTAGAAGGAGAAGAAAATGCAAAGAGACCACCAGAGATAATTAGGTAGAATTTGGGAGAGAATCTCAAGTGACTTTCTCCTTTGCTGCCTGTATATTATATACTATATATAGTATGTGTATATATATGGTATTCTTATATATTAATATTGTATACTATATAGTATTTATATATAATATATAGTTTATACACTATATGGCATAGCATATACTATGTAGTACATGCACTATATATAGTATCTATACTATACATACTATATAGTATATATGGTGTATATATAATGTATAGTGTTAACTAATGGTATATAGTATATATAGTACTTACATACTATACACATAGTATATTATGTATAATGCATACATACTACATATACACTACATACACATGCATAGTATATGTATATACATGCATCTACATACTGCATACATAGCATATAATATATATGCTAGTTTATCTAGTATATGTATACTACATACATAGCATACAATATATGCTATAGCCTATATGGTATAGTATATATTTAGGCTATATATACTATGTAGTACATATACTATGCAGTATATATAGTATTTACCAAACAAGTATTTAGAGAGCTCCAGTAGAAATAAGGACTGAATATTTTTCATTGAGTTTAGCATTTAGCAGGTAACTAAATGGTCTTGAAGGAAATCTGAGCAAGGAAGTCTTGAGAGACGCTAAAGTTGGAAACTTATTGATTGAGAAGAAGTAAACACTAAGAAGACTTATAAAATGAAAGGTAATACAGATTGCAAAAACATGTACTTTTATTTCATTTAGAATTTCTCGATCTTATGAGCACACTTGAGATGATGAATGATGTAATAGTAAAAACTGAGTGACTTCTAGAAATGTAAGAATGAGAGCTGTAGAAGTTATGGTGAGAGTAGATCAAAAGACCAGGCATGGATCTAGCTCAACAATGCAATGCAAGAAAGGAATTAATAGAAGGTATAAATTGTTCGTCCAATGGGCTGCGAATCATTGGAGTGTAGTAGAAATGTTATCTGAAAAGAACTGTCCATGGCTGGTGCATAGGTATAGGAGTTAGAACAGCCACCAATCAATATGACTATGAGAAAAATAGTATCTTTTAGAGGCTAAGACACATACACACATATGACAAGGGGATATAGAAGACCATCTGTGTAGATGTTTAATACAAAGAAGAATTTACTTGCAATAACCTGGGTAATCTAGTGACTACAGAGGGGAGGGTGAGATGCTTAGTGGAGTGATGAATTCTTAGATAAAATGTGGGGAATAGTGTAGAAAGGATAGAATATGACTGACTACATACATTTGGGACACGGTTGCCTCTCACTTGCTGTCTTAGAGTTCTGAATTACTCCAAGCTTCTAATCTCCAAGGACTCTGTCTCTGTCATCCTTGGTCCATTTAGAAGCTCTGGATTCTTTGGGTTACTTTTTAAATCTTTTAAATATCCTTAATTTCTACACATGAAATACGTGGATGCATGCATTTGCTTTTGTGTATTTGTATTAACATGCTCTTGGACATTCTAAAGTGTTTTAGAAAATTAACACCCCTTTGAAAATTTGTTCAAAGTTAAGAGTAAAATTGAGGGAGAAGATATATTAGTAAGAAATTTTCTCTGTAAACAAATACACGTGAAAGAGTGAATATAGTAACTATACATTCTGAAGTTAAATTTTTAAAGTATTATTTTAATTTTTTCTTTTTCAGTTCTTTTTAAAAAATTGTTTATTTATTTGTTTGCTTATATATATATATATATATATATATATATATATATATATATGTTTCACATCTTTGTATCTCTGAAGGTAAATTTAATGGAGTGATTCAGGGAAAGGAAAAAAATGCTCATTAGAATTTCAGATTATGTGAAAAACTTCTTGGTGGTTTCTGTCTTGTGGTGTCGACTTGTTGATCTCCTTTACACATCTGTTAGCCAGAGTTGTCTTTTTCATTTTATTTAACCAGATATGGTGTCTAGAAAGAAAGCCAATTCATCCAACCAAAATGTGTTTGGTCAATAAACACTGCAGATAAAAACATTATTGACCTTTCCAAGAATAATTCAAAAAAGCTTTGGATTATAGAGTTGAGTTAATCCCCCCTGACATTTTTCATCCACTAATAAATATAAATGACATTTAACGCA
The DNA here is from genome assembly GCA_004024945.1 of Uropsilus gracilis. Classification (NCBI taxonomy): domain Eukaryota; kingdom Metazoa; phylum Chordata; class Mammalia; order Eulipotyphla; family Talpidae; genus Uropsilus; species Uropsilus gracilis. The sequence continues at coordinate 103,763 of PVHY01002395.1, read as the reverse complement.
GTTTGAAAAGAATCACCAAAGTTAAAATCAAACATTTGCAGACTGTTGTCTCTATCCAGGCAAGTAATTCCTAAAGACAGATATGTAATAACATATCTGCCTTGTTTCCAAGAAAACATTCCCAGCAATGTGTGCAGGAAAGTGAAATCCTCATATTTTACAGCTTCACTGTAATGCATTGTAGGGAAAAAAAAATCAAGCTCAGAGGTTTGTTTGTTTGTTTGTTTGTTTATTTATTTATTTATTCATTCATTCATTCATTCATTCATTCATTTATTTATTTACAAAACCTTTCACCACTATATTTTGCCTACAGTTAGCTCCATAGGGCTGAGCAACCAAAAATAGATGTTTTCAGGTTGTAGGAACTTGTCATTTGTGCCTCTCAGGCATAAACTTGAGCCAGTGGGTAGGTTGGGTAAGTTTGCTCTCAACAAAACACTCTTGAACGAATGCACACATTTTTTGTTTTCTTGTTTTAAAGGGAAGCAAATATCTGCCAGATTCTTTTACAGTTTATAATAGGGAAAAGAAAAGGCAAAGGTGTGGAGCGTGGACACAGGTAGAGAGATATGCCTTAGATAAAAAGAACACTTTTTATCTGTCTCCCCCCCCTCTGGTACACTAGAAGGTGGACAATAGCATGTTTCTCACCTGGGACCCAGTTTCCTAACCCCTTTGGAATGTCCTAGAAGACATATGACCAATAGATAATGGCAGTCCACCTAACAGGTGAATTCTCCTGTTATCATGTATCCCCACATCCTCCCTGATGCATGTCACATCTGCTTTGGGAATCAGGTTACTACTTTCTCATTAGCTCATTGTGATCATTTCCTTGCCAAGGTATAGAAGGGTCTTCATAACTTCATTAAAATCAGATCTTGGACAGATGCTCTCCAAGTCCCTGTTCTGTGGGCTGGCCCCATAGGTAGCTAACAACATTTTAGCTCTTTTTGATTCTTCTACTGACCAACCCACAGTAAACATCATCCTTAATAGAAGAACTGAAATCATTTTAATTAAGATCAGGAACCAGGCAAGGATGCCCACTCTCATCATTACTTTTCAACATAGTTCTAAAAGTACTAGCTAGGACAATAAGGCAAGAGGAAGACAAGAAAGGAATACAAATAGGAAAAGAATTGAAGCTATCATTATATGCAGATAATATGATTCTTTATGTTGAGATCCCCCAAAAATCTACAGAAAAACTACTTGAAACAATACACCAGTTCAGTAAGGTTGCTGGTTACAAAATCAACACACAAAAATCAGTAGCCTTCTTATATGCAAAAAAAAAACAGACAAAATAAGACATTTTAGAATAATTTAATTGGGATTTATAGATGGTGAATATGCTTATTCCAAATATGGCCAAAACCAATCAGAAAATTTAAAAGTTAAAAAAATGCAAAGAAAGTATACAAATGCTTTGTGCAGGTAGCATGCTAATATTTCAAGATTTTTCTGCAGTTTTCTGAAAATGCTATTGATTTTAGTCAAATTTCCATGGGTAGAAATGTGCTCGCTGAATTTATTTTAGAAGTGAACCATCTGAAAGTGAGTAATCATCCTAAATCTTCCTTTTTGGAGGCTATTGGAAATAGCATCCGTGCCTCTAGATTTTTGAAAAGGAGGAAGTTTGTGAGAAGAACATAAGTATCATGGAGTAAAATCTTCCTCTTTGTGTTTGAATTCCTTCCATATTGCAAATTAATGCTCATCAGTAGTATGCTGAGCCACAGCAAATTACCACAAGCCTGGCACCTTAAAATAATAAAGCTTCATTTCCTCACCATAAAGCCTGAAATTCAGGTGTCAACCAGGTTGCATTCCCTGTGGACTCTGGACATCTGTGTCCGCATTTGTAGCTTCTGGTAGTGACTCAGCTGCCTGTACATTGTCACCTGTCTGTCTTCTCTGTGTCTCCTGTGATCTATCATCTTTGTTGTTGAATTTAGGGCTCATCTGATAATCTGACCTGGCTCTTTTAGCCTCAAGGTCTGAAACAGAATTTTATCAGTGAGGATTCCTTTTTCAAAGAAGGCAACTTCGGAGTTTCTGGGGATTAGGGTTTGGATATATCTTTTCAGAGGTGGAGGTGATGGTGGAGGGCTAGCGTTCATCCTACTGGATCCACCAGCTATAGCAAGTTGGGTGGAAAGAATGACTGTGATGAAATGACACTTCTGAGATGAGTGGTTCGGTTTATAAAGCTTAAATCTGCTTCCATATAGTTTCCTCCTAATGATTCCAGTTCTGCCACTTGGTGCTCCCAGAATGAAGGTGGTATCTTTTCTACATCATCTTTGAAATATTTTAAAATTGCAGTTTCCTCTGAAATGATTTTATTGGAAACTGGCCATCCCCATCTTGATTTTCTCTGGAACTTTATTTTTGGGTATTTTTGTTTCACCTTCTAACGAGCATACATCTCCTTCGAGACTGACCCGAGGCAGACAGATAGGTAGAAATGAGTGTTTTACTAACATATTAGTCACAGGATGCTACAGTGGTTAATGAAATAATCTGTGGCCTCTTTGCAGTGCATTAGTCTGTTTCAATATTTATAGAAACATCAGGATAGATGGTGGTGCTGTTTTTCTCCCAGACAGATTGAATTTAAAGGGTTTAAAAGAATTTACTGTTATTTCTTTCGTTTGTTCTAAATTTTGTTGGTAATTTATGGCAGGTGTCATTCCTGTTCTCTCAAGAGTTGCAGAAACCCAAACAGAACTATTAATTTCATCTCAAAAATCACACTGACTGATCTTAGAGGCCATGCAGAGCCACATATAAAGTGTCATTAGATGTAATCTGTGTGGTGACAGAGGACGTAGAAGGATTTAGCACTGGGCACACATTGAAAAGTTGATTTCCCAGGAAGTGAAAGATGAAGAAGTATGTGGAAGTAAATGGAAGGGAAATCATTTAGAAATAAATGATACAAATTATTTGCGGAGTATGCTAAGTCACTGCTAGGTAATTCCATTTGAAAATACTTCTAAGGGCCTTTATTTCAATTCATGACACATTCAGCCATAATTCAGGTCTTAAAAAAACACAATCATTAAAATAAATTACAGATAATTCAACATTTTTGTGTTTTCTCAGAACCAAGTCATGATGTTACCCCAAAATATGGTTTCACAAATCCTCTTATTTTATCTTGAAATGTGGGCTCCCACATTCATTAAAATAAATTACAGATAATTCAACATTTTTGTGTTTTCTCAGAACCAAGTCATGATGTTACCCCAAAATATGGTTTCATAAATCCTCTTATTTTATCTTGAAATGTGGGCAACATCATTTCTAATCTATTTGTAGAATCCTTGCTTCATTTCCAATGAAAAGCCAGTGAAATACATGGTGGGATAGACTTCAACACACAAATACTGAAAACTACAGTGCTCTTTTCCATCAACATATATTTCATACCCACATCAAGTACTTTGTGGCAATTAACACATTGTCGCATGAAGAGATATTGTTTACCAAGGGATTAGATTTGATAGGCTGTGTTTGGAAATGCCAGGCACCAAAATACAGACAGACATCAATCTAACAAATGCAATTGTGTTATTCATGGAAAGCTTTGAACACTGTTAAACTCAGCAGAGCTCTTTCTTCCTAGTGTTGACCTCCAGCATCTCTATGTCCTTTGCTTGTTGAGTGGAGCAGGAAAGAGCACAAAGGGTCAGAGAGCAGTATTTAGGCATGAGGCCAGGCAAGGAGTGTGCCACCAACTCACATCTCATCGAGTAGAATTCAGGCTCTGTCTCCTTTCTGACCTGGCAGCCTGGGGGTGCGGTCCTTCCTTAGCTCCCCAGGAAAAACAGCAGCATTTAGGGAAGGAACAACTGAGTCTCTGCCACACCAGCAAGATGATTCATTGAGAAACATTGAAACTCATTGGTTTATTTTTTTCCTTTGATTATTCAGGGTCTTTTGTGGTTTCAAATAAGTTGTACAAGTGTTCAACTTATTAAAAAAAAAAAGCCATTGTAATCTTGAAAGGGATTGCAGTAAAGGTATAGATGACTTTTGGTATCACCATTTTGGATAGTTTACTGAAATTATACGTTAGCATAACCTGTAAGTTATATGCGAACATTTGATGTTTCTATAATTTTATTTACTATTTATCAAAGGAGTCTTGAATTCTAGAACAACCAAGGTATTACAATAGCTTATGCATACAGGATATTTGCAGATGAAAAGGATGTAGGTCAAGGTTGTTAACAAAAGAAGAGACTTTCCAGGTACAACCATCTCTTGGGGAGGGGACAGGGGCTTATAAATGACTTATTTCTGGTGCTAATTGTGAAATTCCAGGTTGATGGCTTGGAGTTAGAAATTTTTTTCAAGCTCTATTGAAATATACTGCATATATTATAAAATTAATGAGTTTTAAATGTACAGGTCATTTTAGCTCTACTGATGGATTTTAAAAAGAATTTATTAAAAACATTATATATATATATATATATATATTACATCATTGTGTACCTGTTATAGCCCAAATACCCCAAAATCGATGAAAGGCTGAAAAAACGTGGTATTTGTACATGATGGAATATTATGCATCAGTCAAGGAGGACAAACATATGTTATTTGCAGCAACATAGATGGAGCTAGAAGGACTCATAATAGCAGAAACAAGTCAGAAAGAAAAAGAGAAATATGGGATGGTCTCACTTATATGAAGGATATAGGAAAAAACAAACAAATGAGTAAGAAAAAATTAGAAACAACGAAACCATAGAGTGAGAGAAGAGGAGGAGGAAGGGAATGGGGAAGGTGGCCGGCACATAAGATTAAGAAAGATGGTTAATGGGTGTGATATTTCTATAATTTAATTAGCATTACTTTACTACCATTGGTAGAATTTCTTATGAGGCAAGTCTAATAATAATGAACTCCTTCCATTCATTGGCTTAGGAAAATGTTGACCCCTCTTTCATTTCTGAAGGACAGTTCAACAGATATAGAATTAATAATATTAATGTTCTACTGTGAAACATTTAATGTTAATCTGTTTAATGTTAAACAAGTTTTCTAGAAAAACATGTGTATCTTTCCATTTGTCTTTGCTTTCTTTCACCACTTGATTCACCAGCATTGAGCTCTTTCACCTCCTTCCTTAAGTTTGCTTCTAAGTATTTGATTATTTTGGATCCTATTGTAAACAGGATTGATTTCTCATGAAGAAAATTTGTTGCTGGTATATAGAAATGCTATTGGATTTGGTATGTGAATTTTGTATACTGTGTCTTTGCTGAAGTCATTAGATCTAACAGGTCTTTCTTGGTTGACTTCAGAATTTTCTACACATAAAATCATGTCATCTACACATAAAGACAATTTTGTTTCTTCCTTTCCAATCAGATATCTTTAATCTTCTGACCTGACTTTTCTCATGAGGACTTCCATTGTTATGTTGAATAGGAGTGATGAGAATAGAATCCTTTGTTTTTTTTCCTGATTTTTAACACTGAAAATGGTGTTAGCTGTGGGTTTGTCATATATGGCTATTTTTATGCTAGACATGTTCTTTCGTTGCTTAATTTGTTGAGTTTTTTTTTTAAATAATGAATATTGAAATACACCATAAAATTTACCATTAACGCCATCTGGTCCTGAACTTCTCTTTATTGAGAGGTTTTTCATTACTCATTAAATCGTTGCTAGTAATTTATTCTGACTTTCTATTTCTTCCTGATTCAACCTTGGGTAATTTGCATGTTTCTAAGAAGTTTTTACTTTTCTTCTAGGTTTTTCAGTTTGTTGTCATATAATTGTTGATGGTCGCCTCTTTGATTCTTTGTTTTTATGTGGTATCCATTATAATGTCTCTATAATTTTATTTTAGTCCTTTTCTCTTATTAGAACAGTCTTGCTAGGAGTTTGTTAATTTTGTTTATTTTCAAAAAACCCACTAACTCCTTGTTTGATTATTCTTTTCTGTTGTTTTTTTGATAGTCCATTGGTTGTGTTTTGAATTTGTTATTTCCTTTCTACTGCTAACTTTCTGTTTATTTTATTCTTCCTTTTAGTCCCACAAGGAATAACGTTTTCTGTTGAGACATTTCTTCTTAACACAGGCATTTATTGCTTTTAACTTCCTTCTTAAGACTTCTTTTGTATGTTCCATAAGTTCTGGCTTGTTATATTTCCATTTTGTATCAAGAATCTTTAAAATTTTTCCTTTATACTCAATGATCCATTGTTATCAAGAGAGTGCTGTTTAATTTCCATGTATATGTAAATATTCTGTATTTCCTCCTGATACTGATTGCTATTTTTATATCATATGAATGTAGGAAGAATCTCAAAAATGTTTGTGCTGCTTCCAGTTATTCAAAAATATTTTTATGGCTGCCTATGGTTTAATTTAGGCAACTTGATAAACATCTTTATGGGACATTCACCTAACATGGTATGACTTTGCAAGACCTTTTCGATGATCATAAAATAATTGATGTTGTCTTTTTCATTGTTAAAAAATTCTATATGTAGCTTAGCAAGATATTTTTGTTGATGAAATAAAATTAGGACAACATAAACATGAATATTTTTTCATGTATCTTACCTCAAAAACTTTGGATTTTACTTAGTATTTATTATTTGGGGTGGAAATCACAGCTAGTACTACTTCTGTGAGTTGCTTAGAGCAATGATTGCAGTATTAAATGGCTCTTCTTAAAGAGGGCTGTCTTTTAATGCAATAGCTAGCCCGGAGGCTTGAGGTATATAATGCTATTATGTGAGAAACTTTGGGATTTTATCTTTGGTAGGACAACTGTTACATTAAAACTTACTTTCCCTAAATCATATATAATTGAAAACTGTGGATAGTTTCTGGATATGAAGAGCATTAAATGTACAAGGGTCAATTATCATGTGAAGGAAGGCAAGATTGGGGTTTATAGTTGGAAATATATCTAAGAATGTATAACAATTACGATTTTTGGAATTTGAAATTCTTTTCATTGACCTTGGAATAGGCTCCTAAATATTGCAGAGAATGTGTACTTTAGAATGTAAAATTTATTTAGGAACTTGTGAATTGAAAGTTCTAAATACAGACATATTCTACCTGTGATTATAAGATCTGTATCAAAAAACCTGTCATCTTACCTTTATGGCTTCCTTAGCAGAAATATATTTACTTCTCCATGGCATGGTGTTTACCTTTATCTACTCCTTTTGAAAAATGATAAGCATATAATATAAAACATACACATATGCAACTTAAAATCATATGTATGTTTGTAATTAAGTGATTTCAAATACAGTGTTAGATTCCTCATTTAATCTGCTACTGTTGTAGAAGAGATTGGTAAGAAGGGTGAAGTTTGCCTTAGGTAAAAATGTGTGCTAACTATTTACAATAGACAGGATATGGAAGTAATCCAAATATCCTGAAACAGACAAATGGTTTAGAAAGTTGTGGTCTATGTACACTATGGAATATTATTCATCAATCAAAGAAGAGAAACTTATGTCATTCACAGCAACATGGATGGAGCTAGAGGGAATCATATTAGCAGAAATAAGCCAGAAAGAAAAAGAGAAATACTGGATAGTCTCACTTATATGAGGGATATAGGGAAAACAAGCAAACAAATGGACAAGAAACATTTAAAACTGTCAACAGAACTAAAACAGAGCAAAAGAGGGGGAGGAGATTAAAATTGGGGGAGGGATGGGTACAAGAGATTAAGACAGTTCACAGGTGATAAGGTGGTGCGAGAACCTTGGGGTAGACAACTATATATATATATATATATATATATATATGTATATATATATATATATATATATAATATGTACAATGTATTTCAAAAAAAACTAAAAAATATGTGTGCTAAGTTGGTATTTTTTTTCCCAGCAAGGGTGTACCTGTTGAATATTTAATAACCCATGGTAATCATATATTTAAGTAAAGTTACTTCTATCTTGTTAACATTTCTGTGTTTAAACTTATTCTTGTTTTTACTTGAAACTAGTGGTTGATCATAGTAGAGTGAGCAAACTGTCTTATCCCCTCCTGCTATTTTGAAATGGTCTATTAGGTCTGTCACTTAGACAACTGGATAAATAATAGCTGTTGAGTTTATTTTTTTTTGAAGGTCATTTTTTGCAATATTTTAGTGATGTCTATTAAATGGCTGATCATCTTCTGTTGGATAGAAAAACATAAATTCTTTATAGGAAAATAATTGAACCTTGAGACAAAAGAACACAGATAGGAAAATGTATTGCCTTTAATTCCTTTTCCCATTTCCAAAGTTCGCAATCTGCTGGGAGATATTTGTTAGAATGATGTATGTGTTTAATTTCATCCAAATAAGCAATATAAGAAGTTTGAGATCTTAGGCATACTTGTGCATTACAACTCTACAAATTAGTTGTGATCTATAGTTTCATTCTTGTTTTAGAGAAACAGAAGTTTGTCTTTTTTATTTTTTTATTTACATTATTGATCTGGGACCATCTTAATTCTCATGTAACTACATAGATCTTCATTATGTCATGGGAGGCCCTGAGCACCTTGCTTCTCCATTGCTGTGGCGGTTTCATCAGCTTCTTGTAAAGTGTACTTCCAGGCTACAACAAGAGATCAATGTGGAGAATAACAAGGACTTCTCAGGGCTATAAAACCTCCCCTCCTGAGAACCATTGCTGCATTTGTTCTATGGCATGGAATTTATGATTACCACTCTTGGATTTTTATGACTCCATAAGCTAGCTTTAAGGCTTGAACTAAATAATTTACACTACTTCTGTTTTGTTCAATCCCTCTTCCTGTTGTACTTCTTGTCTCTGCTTGTGACTTGCAGTTAACAAACAAATACACATCAATTAGAAGCATCTCCAGAATACTTCCTCTGCATATGGTTCTTTGTAGACTCAAAGCTTTAGCAATATTCTCACATGGAGTTTACAAAATATTGACCATCTATCTGTGGCAATGTCAGTTACCCAAGCAAAAATAAATCATGATCCCTCTCCACAATACTGAGTTATTGCTCAAAACTGGCCAGTATCAACGTTTACCAGCAAAAAAACACAAAGGTAAGTAATGCTTGCCTTTCCAAACAAAGCAATTTGGATGTGACTTTTCCCTTCTCTCTTCTTGGTTCTGTACGCTGGCTGGTGATGGGCAATCTTGAAAGTCACAGGTTGCAGACACAAGACTGCCACCTCTGTTCCTGAATTCTTGTCTTCAATGGAGTCATGCTTTTTCCATGTTCTGCCACAGATCAGGAACATCTACTTTGAAGCATGTGATTGAGAAGCAAATTTCCATTGTGTTGACACTGCCACTTCTAGATTTTCTGTTACCCATAGATAATGGAGATATTAATACCAATATTATAATGCATGGCATAGGAAGTTAATTGGAATTAGGTAGATACTACTATCCAACCTATCTATGTTAGGAAAAGCACAGTAATTCTCAATATTTTGGTTTCTTATTTTCTGAGTTAAGGTTTTCATTCTTTCTTGGTTGAAAATTACCTTTGTGATTTCAATGAATGAATAAAAAAAATCAAATAATATTCTAGGCAAATACTAATTTCAAACCTACAAGTAAATAGTTAATAAGCTTAAAAGCATTAAACATGTGGAGAAATGTAGCTATATGCCATGCAAATGAATAGAGTGAGTGTCAAAGACAGACAGGCTTAAGTCTGACCTTAAGGTTTGTATTTATTACTGAATAATTTTGTGTCATGTCCAAAAAAGGGTCCAACTTCAGCACTCATGAGCAGATGGCTTCACTCTGAGGCCATAGTAAATGAGCAAGTACTTTGAGTACTTCCTCACTGCCACTGTTACGCGGCAAACCCATGATTATCAGTTTTTGGACCGTTCGGATCACTTGGTTTACTTAAGAACATTTGCAATTGGAGGTGATTTCCTGGGAAAATCAGCATCAATATGCTCTGCAGATGAGATAACCTTAATGGGAAAAGTCAAAGGCAAGTCCAAACCATGAGTGACATCGAATTACTAGTGAAACAGTTCTTAGGTTCCTACTGGTAAGGGAGTGTATGGTTTTGAGCTAGTGGCTTTGTAGTAGTTAGGCGAATAGAACACCACAAACTAAAATCTAATATGAGTTCTGGGGAAGTTCCTGTGAGAATTTTGAAGAATTAGAATGAATTAAGTAAAACCTAGTGAAAAATTCAGTTGTCATTTTAAAAGTAATTAGAATGTTAAGGCCAGTGCTTCATCAGATCCCTGGTGCCATCTTCCTGGCTTCATGGATGGAGGAGGAATCTTAGTGCTACAGCTAGCTACTATTTGGCTAAGAGATAAAACACTCTCTTTGTAAGTTCATAGTTGGTAAGATTTATTTTAAAATGCACCCAGTGTCAACTAGAAAGGATTCATTGAAGACCCCTTGAATTAAATTCCTCCAAAGACAAGGACCCAACAGGGCAGGTGACTGAATTCCTTTGATTCCTTGTTTGAAACTTCAGATCAATTGTTGGATTCTAGCGGGTATTCTTCTTGAGATGTAGCATGTTCTATCACATACAACCTTAGAGAAAATGATTTCAAGTAGCAAATAAAATTCTAAATATTTAGAATCCAGGCTACTTATATTTCTTCTGTTTGTGATATATATATATATATATATATATATTGCTATATAGAACACATCCAGGTGGCTAATATTATTATCACCCTAGAATATTCATCTTTTTGAATATCAAAATTGATAAAAGAAGCACTTGACACTTCAAACAGTTAATGAAATGATTTTAAGGTGTGGCTTAGTTGATTAAATATACTGTCAATGCATTGAATATGGGAATAATTAGACAGATTCTATTGGCAAATTTTAAAGAATGAGGAGATGGTATGGGAGGAAGATAAAATGTATAATTATAGTGCTGTACATGGAAACAAATCATTTTTGCAGTGAACTTGGGGATAGATGAATATCTTCAAATAGCTTTTTGTACTTTTTATGTATAAATAACCAGAGTGTGATGGTGGATCATATGGTGCTACTATTCTTAAATTTTTTAATTTAAGAACACCAATTTCTGTATCTATCAACAGTGTGGGAGGGTTCTCTTTTCTCCACATCCTCTCCAATACTTACTTCAGGAGTTTTTGATAAAAGCCATTTTAGTGGTGTGAGGTCATATGTCATTGTTTTGATGGTGTCACACTTGGTGAACCTCTGCTCTTGTGCCTGTTGGCTATCTGCATGTCACCTTTGGAAAAATGACTACTCATACCCACTTTCAAGTCAGGTGTTGTTTGGTTGTTGAGTTTTATGAATATCTTATATACTTTAGATAGCAGCTCCTTATTAGACGTATGATATACAGTCTTCTTCCATTCTGCAGAATGTCTTTGATCTATAGGCCTCTCCCACTCATTAGGATGCCTATTTTTATGATGATTTCTTTGACCATGAGGAGCCTTCTTAATTTGGTGTTATTGTACTTTTTTACTTTCACTTTTATCTCTCTTCTGTAAGACTAATATCAAAGATTTTAACTTAAAAGTTTTTGTCACCTATTTTCATTATGACATTGGGTCTTTCATCTCAGTCTTTGGTTCATTTTGAGTTCATTTTTGTATACCTGGTATAAACTAGTGGCTTGTTTTTCTCTTTGGCATGTGGCCATCTGGTTTTATCAACACCATTTATTGAAGAGGCATCCTGTATTCTATTTTGTGCTTTTTGCTTCTTTGACATAAATTTGTTTTCCATGTGCATGTGATTTTATTTATGAATTCTCAGTGCTGTCAAGTGTGTTTGTTTTTATATTGCATTTTATATTTTTGATGTCTCTTGGCTTGGCCTGGGGAGGCTGGAGGACTGGCACAGGACAGCTGGGTCTATTGCCTATTGGCTAGAAGCCCAGACTGTGGTAGGTTGTGACCTAGCAGGGAGCAGTATGATCACAGAATCTCCTTGTGTCTTTTTTCTAGATCCTGAAAGTGCTGCTACTTTGAAGTAATGACAGTCTGCAACACCAAAATAATAATAATAATAATAATAATAATAATAATAATAAAGCAATTTTAATTGAAAGCAGAAATACTTTGAGTTACTAATCATTTTCTCTTTTACTTACTAGTTAATCCCATCTGAGATGAGTCTTTTCAGTTTTTTAGGATTAAGGCTATTGTATAATATTAAAACAAGCAGAAGAAAATTGAAAGTAAATGCCACTCTACCTGCCTTGTAGATTCTAATTTGGATTTTAATTTATAACGTTCAATTATTTGCTCAAAAACTGACATTTTGGCTCTATTTTGTAATATTTTTAAGGGTTAGGATAAAGGTATATAATCACTGATTTCAGAATGTATGGGTGTGTTAATGTGTGTATGTTTTTGTGATATAAACAATTTAGCATGAAAAGTTGATGAATTAATTTTCTCAATATTTGTATAAATACTGTTTTGTCTCTGAGATTTAATCAAAATGTCTCACTAATTTGTGGCACTAGATAAAACCACTTTAAATTGGTTTCAACTCAAATGATCATTACTTGCTTTGGTGGATTCCATCATGCATGCAAACACACACTTGTACACACATAGGGCATATACACTCCCCAACAACCTATGAAGAAAAATGTATTACTTAATTGTAGTTTTAAAGATCACATATACCGAGTATTGGTCTTTGTTTAAAGCTGGCATATTGAAGTTCATCTGATGTTTTTCAAAGTTTTTGATTACTGAGTGGGCAGTTTGTAAAAGAAATCTGAATTGTAAAAATGTAATTAAAAAGTACCAGACATTAGAACAGAAAGTTAGTCATAATTTTATGAGTTAATCCAGCATTTGAGTACCTTAATATTCTACTTTGGAGAAATCACTAAACTGAAATAACTTAATGTGCAAAACTGCTGTTGATAATCATTTGGCCAGTTACTCTGCCTAATGCAACTTTATTTCGCTTCATACGTGTGTCAGAGATACTCAAGAAAATTCCATCTCTCCCTGTTTGTTTCTGTTAGTTCACTTTTTCATTTCCATATAACTTCTGCAAAGCATATGCCTCTCAGACCAGAACATTCATTGTGCACATTTTGCTTTGTTTTGTTTCAAGAGTCGGGAATTCTGACATCTATCTCTTCGCAGACATTTCAAATGGACTCATTTAAGCTTCAGAAAATAAGCAATTCTTAGAGAACCAACATCCTCTTTCTCATTTCCATGTTACATCATTATGATCATAAAGACACCAACTAAATGCCGAAGTTAAGCTAAATTGGGACTACAGACTAAATGTAAATGTCTTAATTACTAAGTTTTGTTTTTTTTGAAACAAGACAAAATAGGGTGTTTTTATTTTTAGTGTGTCTAGATAGTGCCAATTTTGAAATTCCAGAGTAAAAAGTTTATTATTTTGATTATATTAATACAAAAGTTACAGGAAATACTTTATCTCGGAAAAAATAAGCCCGGTGAAATTGTTCACTTTTTTCTTTAGTCTATTTCTTCCATTTTTTTCCCTCTAAGAGACTAAGGAAAAAGAATCTGCTTCCAGTTTTCTGTAATTTTCACTGTCCAATAGCTAATATTCTATCACTTGTGTACTCAAAATTTCACAAACTATTGCATACTTCCTGAATATTTTGGTTTATGCCCAGCATTTCAGATTGAATAGAGTTTTGTAGACCATTCCTGTGATAAATTTCAAACAAGAGAGTTGACTTTCTGACTATCTTGTAGAGATTGAGCTTCTAGCCTGGGAAAGAGACCCAAGGTTGTAGTGAATCTCTCCAGAAAATCTCTTCAGAGAAGAGAAGCCTGTATTTATTTTCTCAATAAATTTCTCAAACATAATTGCTAAAAATTTTAAAATGTGCAAAACTAGTTAGAGAAATTCATGCAATAGAACAACTGGGATGGAACAGATATAGTTTTTTTTTTTTAAATTAATAGATTCAAGTTCAAGAAAGGTATTTGTGAAAATAGGAGGGATGATCAAATCCACACAAAATGTAAAACAGGATTATAAATGATAAGAAAGATTTAAATACCCCTTTTTAACAAATCTACAAATGACAAATGTTAAATGTATTCCTGTACATTTATCCCCATACTTAAAAAATTAGCATTTCCAAATGAATGTAAGTGAATTGTGTTTATGATAAGATGTAAGACACATGAGAGAATAAAAACAAAATTAAAGGAATTAGAATTATCAGATAGTTATATTATTTTATACTAACACTCAAATAATATTTAATGTTTAATTCATGAGGGAATTGGGTAAATCTAATCTGGAAGATAAAATAGAAATGTAGCTAAAAGCCTAATTTCCTTATTTTTCCTTAAGGAATTAAAGACAATAGTATTATATACAGGGTGTTTTAAATTTAAAATTCAAAAATTACTTAATATTCTGTGTCCCTACCCTTGTCTTTGTTTATTCATTCATTAAGAAAGACATCACAAATCTTTTCATTTTATGGGGCTAGTTCATTGTTTTGTTGGTGGTTTTTATTTGCATATTTTTAGTTTATAGTATAGAATATACACAAATTTAGAATAATTATGTCTTTCATATGAATGGAAATTTTACATAAATATTGTTTTTATACTTCTGCTTATTTTCTTAAAATCTATACTATCATTCTCAATAGATCTTCATCAAGTGTATTTTTCATTATTACAATTTGTCGTTCTGTAACATTATATTCAGAATTACTAGATAACATTTTTACATTCTGAAATGAAATATTCAATTCAATTACAAAATCTTTGCTAATGATTTAAAATATGTAATCAAGTCTTTCAAATCATTATGCCTTTTTGGTTCATTTAAGTATATGTTTAAAATTGTGTATCATGTGTAGATTTTTTTTTTTTTGCTGTGCTTGAAAGGAGAGCTGGTTTAAAATTTCTAATTCACTATTATCACAGAGAAATTTTAGAAGAGTGTAATATTGTTTTTAATGGCTGCACAATGTATCTTTGAATGTGTATTAGCAACAAGTTATTTTTAATTAGTATTTTCCAAAGCTTTTAAAGTAGCATCACTGCTCAAATAACCAGCCTAGCATCTTAATATTGGTTAGATCCATGGGTCTGGGTGCGCCAAAACAGAATTTCTCATATTTGACATTTCTATTTAGCAATTGTAATGAGTTTTAATCAATCATTTAAAGATGGAAGGTAGTTTTTTATTTATTTTTCCTCTTTCACAAAATCTATGTCACCTCTTTTCAGTTACTCCTCAGTATTTTTTCTTCCATATATTTCTGTGTTGTTACTTCTGAGATCACTACTTGTTTTATTTTTCATTTCTGAAGTTTCTATCTATCTGACAATCTGGCATTTATTTTCTCTGAATATGCACATTTCATTTTTTCACCTGTGAAGAGATGTTTATAGTTCATCACATCATAGCGTTGCCGTGTATACCTTTTATAAAAAAAAACCAAAAAACAAAAAACACAAAAACACAAACACCTCATAATACACCTATTTAATATAGTTAGTTTCCCATCCTTTCTTCATGCATCTAATAGCATGTTATGTGGTCCAGATCTGACCTATGTGGTGTAAAGAGAAATAGACTAGATTTGATAGAGAAGAACACACCCGTTTGACACACGACTTTTACTAATTGTGTATTCTCCTACATTCCAGTAAAATCACACAAGATTTGTTCTTAACCCATAATATGTGATTTTTGGCTGAACTCTTTGAGCTAGTATTCTGCATGTAGAATATATTTTCATACTGTTCTCTATAGTGTGAAGTATAATTTTGGCATCATTATATTTCTTTTGCTATAGATATTTGAATAATGGGTTTGCTGTTTTAATTCCTTAGGAAAAAGCCTTCTCTCTTTATGGCAAGTTTTAACAATGGTTCCTTTTAGGCAATCTCATTCATAGATTTCACACTTCAATGCTTACAGCTGATATTAAAACAGGATAGTTGCTTTGATAGGTTGAATTATATCATGGGTTGCTCATCAACTT
Source organism: Uropsilus gracilis (assembly GCA_004024945.1). NCBI lineage: Eukaryota > Metazoa > Chordata > Mammalia > Eulipotyphla > Talpidae > Uropsilus > Uropsilus gracilis. The sequence goes on along the minus strand of PVHY01002395.1, from coordinate 87,765 downwards.
TGCACAATTAAGGAATATATGAAACTTTCAAAAATTGGGATATAACATTGTGTTCCTTCCCCACAACATCTGAGGAGGGAGAGCCTATACTTTTAATACTCAAACAGTGAGGCAAACCAGTGTTACAGGAAAAAGTAAGACATTAAAAATATATATTATAAATATAAATGTAAATCTATTTACAGTGAAAAAGAAACACCAGTGTTTTCTCTAAAGCATAGTAGATGTCAGTCTGACCAGTGCTTACCCTCTGAAGATAGAAGACGACAGTAACTAAAGTCAGAAGGAAACTGGAACATGTGGAATTCCAGTGTAGAGATAAGCTACTCAATAAACATTTATTCAGTGAGTGTGTCTCTAGGCCAATGTATGAACATGTGAGAAGAAACTTTTGATGCTCCCTTTATGAAGGCAGAGTGAGAACACTTTTTATTTAATAATAAAGCAAGCTTGTGGGAGTTTACCATGAGAAATCCAAGCAGAAAACCAACAGGTAAAAACTGTTGGTGTTTAAGTCTACAATGATTGCAAAGTGTAATGAGGTAAATCCAGTTAGCTCCCTCAGTGTGGCAGGGAATATGCTATTATTTCGGTGAATTATATATTTTAATTTCCACAAAATTTGAGATAATTTTATTAGTGTAATGGATAAGAAACTGAAGCTTAAATGCCTGCGCTTAAGTCAAAATGCCTGAGGTAACATGGAAACAAAGAGGAGGCTTACTGTCATCTGTCTCTGAAGACAATAATCAATTCTTTCTTGTGCATGTAGGTACAATTTTCTGAATCATTATAATAGTAAACTCCACTTTCAGCTCCATTGATAAATTAATGATAAGTGTCATGAACAAAACACTGAATGGGATTGAAATCTGACTTATGAATGGCATTCTTTACCTTCAGTTTGGGATATCTGTAGTCCTTTCTCATTGCACTGAATGAAATTCTTCACTAGATCAAGGTAAAATAAGAACAAGTGAAACATGTCTGACAACCTCATTTTTCTCATCAGAGAAAAATAATGTTCCCAAATTGTTTTCCGTATGACATACATGGTATTTTACCTGCAAAAAGTCATTCAATCATCCATTATTCATATATTACTGGTTGAAAGTCAACTTCCAAGCAATTTTGCTAGAACATTGGGAAAAATGGCATGGCCTGAGTCATGAAGGTGGAGAACTTCCCTCACAGCCTCCTTGCAATACACAGTTCAGCAGACATGAATACTGCAAAATCACAGACACATTTTAGATCAGATCTGGGTAAACTTTCCATTTCTGTTGCTGTCAATCCATTGACAAGAAAGACTGGTGATTTTGTTTAAGAAAATAAAAGTGCTTTCAAATGAATGCTTTTGTGACAAAGTGGACTGTTAAGTTGTCTTCTGAGTCTTGCAGTCTGATCATTAATCACATAAATATTGAACAAACACATAGAAGATACCTGTTTCTAGGTGTAACAACAGTTTGCTTGTCACCAGTGTCACATATATTCAGCAAGAATATGAAAGTAACATAACTTTCTCTTGGCTCGAGGTAAGGAGCTATTTATACTGTTCATTAAAAAAATGCACTGTCAGATCATTTCTTCAGTAATCTTGGTAGTTTGTCTTCACCTGGTATGTCCCATTCCTCACTACATGTGTCTGGAAGAACCTGCAGATTATAGTGTAAGATTTCCTTGCAAGTGGTATCTCAACTGCATTTTTCATTGCATCCACTTTTTAGTGCCTGTGACTACAAAACTGTTCTTAATTAAGACAAAATAAACAGGGGATCATTACAAGGATTCACAAATGTGCACATTTTATAATCCTTCAAATACCATATCTGAAACAAAAAGTAGACATAAGATCATAAAGACCATAACTAAGGTTTTTTTGAACATCTGTGGTGATTAATCCTATCACCAAACCTTAACATCTATTAAAGACAGAGTTCCAGAAGGATTTGTATTTTCTTGTTCTGTTTCTTAGATTCTGCAGCAGCTGTTTAGTCAAACAATTTAACTATTTGGCTACCTCGAGAGATTCAGTCCATTTACATTTATATTGAAAGAAACTCAAAACATTTGTAGACAGTTTATTCATCTAACCAGCTTTATTATATTTTCCTTATTCCATTAGAACCTGGGTGAGGGGTTAGTTGTTCAGTAGAGACTTTGACCAATTATCCAGGTAAAAATAGTGCCCCCACAAGTGCTTTCCTGCCTTTCTGCTTTTGATTTCTTTCATATAGGTCCTTTAAAAAGGAAGTTTTCTAAGGTTTTACTGCATTACTTAATAATTACTGTACTCTATATATCATCTGACAACAGCTTCTAAAATAACCCCCATCAGGCATAGTTTCCATATTCCTAAAAATTGTTCTTTATAGAAGTGAAATAAAATTTCATTATGGCTTGAATTCCTGCTTTGAAATATCTATTATCTTACAAAATGCAGTAAAGCTTTATGTTTTGCAACCATTCCAATGTGGGTAGGTTCATCATGGATTGTAGAAGCTAAAGGATGGTTAGATTCTAGAATTATCTTTACAGAATTTTCAATAATGAACAGCAATTTTCAATAATGAAAAGCAAGGAGCAAGAAAACAGCCACTTTAGTCTCTTTCTCTCTCTCCCCTCCCCAAATTCTCCAGAGTTCTTTCTAGTCCTTCTTTGCATTTTCCTCATGCCCTCCTCCACTTCTCCCAGGGTGATGTTGCCCTTTTATCTTTTCTTCTAAGGCTTTGGTGAGCCCACCTGTGCATGTCTGCATCCACTGGACCAGGTGTGTACAGTCATGGGGAGGGTGCAATACCACAGGTGCTGATCATAGATAGAGTAATGGTGGGAAAAGCCTGACCAACTCGTTGACCAACACTTTAGCATTAATGGACTAAAATAATTACAATAGTGTAAAAATTATCAATATGTTAATGACATTATAATTATTTGATGCTGTATGAGAAATTATTGAATATCATGTTGAGAAACAGCATCTAACTCATAAACAATTTCCTTCCTGCTCCTTCTTAAGTTTAGATCCTTTACTTCGCCCCTTCTAGATGATGACATCAAAGCTCTTTCTTGACTCTGTCATTTTATGTTCAAGAATCATACAATGTATAAAATTTCACTTTATATTTTCTGTCAAAGTAAGAAATCATTTTATGAGAAAAGCAAAGAAAAAAGCTAGAAGGGGCCTTTGAAGTCATAGTGGGGTGTATACAGTCAACTCTATGTTACATGTTAATGTCTCTTCAAAAAAGTTTGAGTTATATCCTCCTATTTAGATTCTTATCTGAGGGAATCTTTCCATTATCTGAGCACCATGTGATTGTTTTTAAATCTTAGAAATTTGTTTCTCCCCAAATCTCTTCATTCAAATTAAATTGATATCAAAACTAATATATTTTACCATAACAATTTTTTGGAACAATTAAACATATCACATCACTTTTGCTTAAGGTAATTAAAATTAAATGACATGTTTCATTATTTTTGGATTTTTTTCAAAAAATGAATTGACTAAACATGATAATGCAGTCAACATAAATTTATTTATCTTTGCTTCTAATTGTGGCTTCTGCTTTTTCAAGCTAGAAAATGATATTTGTTCTCTCCTGTCACTTAACTGCCAGATCCACGCATATTCCCTTCTTTTCTTTCAAGAGGAAAAAGATAAACTACTTCGGTTTGCTTAAGTTTCCATTGCTTGCTTGTACCAAACAAAAGTTTGAAATTAGAGATAAATTCACTTAGATGTAAGAGTTTCTTTATGGTTACTCTACTGAGCTGAAGGTAGCAGTATTCACATTCTGTATATTCTAAGTATCCTAACATAGTGGTATGGAAAAACTCTAGGCTTTTTCAGGAAAGAGAAAAATGACCATAGCTGGGGAAGAATGGACATAGTGAGCGAGATCAAAGATGAGCTCAGTTAGGCAGTTGGGGAACACATTTTGTGGGGACTTGTAGACCATATGAAGGTGTTTTAATTAAAATTTTAATTTTAATGAAAATGACTACTAATGTGATAACAACATATTTCTATGAGATTCGGGGAGAACAGAGACCAAAGGGTGAGAGGGTGGTAGAGCACTGTGAGTACCTAGGTGTGGTATGGTAACATCTCAAATTGGGGGATCTGGTATCTCTGAATCATATTTTAAAGAAATATTACTTCAATGAAAATACACACAAAGTTAACAAAGAATTTTTAAACTGTTTTTAAGGGATGTACGTATCTCAGAAAATGTTGACTTCAACATGCCATGTTTTATTTAAAAAAATTCCTGTGATGAAGCCAAATGAATGCACACTTAAGTAAACTAACCTAAGTTCATTTGCATGATGGGAACATTTGATTTTTGTTCCTGTGTGGAAAATATGAGTATCTTTAGAGATGCAAAATAACAATAAGCTCTAAAACGAAACTGGTGCTGTTGAAATACTAAACAATAATGAATTATAAAAAGACCTATTTTAAACAAGAAAATAATAAATGGCCAAAGTAAAGAAGGTCATTTTGTTTGTTGAGAACCATCTAGAAATTGTTTTTTTTCTGAGCGATACAAATAAGAGATCATTTTCCACTCAAATATTAAAACCCATTTAACAAATACTATTCACTTGCCCAAAAGATCAATATTAGGTCAAATTTTTCAAACAGAATGTCAGCAATATACTTGTAAAGTATGAAAAAAGTCAGTCAGGTTATTTGAATTGATAAGTATTGAGGAAAATAGAAACCATTTTTAGAATATTTATACTAGGAAATGATTTTGTGCTTGTGAGGCATGTAAATTGTGCTGCCATCTGGCTTTTAATAAGAGTATGCCTTTCCACTGACTCCACAAACAGACCCCACTTTAAATCATTCATATTAATTGTAAGCTCCAAAGAATCTGAAGCAAAGCTTCAGCTCTTCCATCTGATGTGCACAGCCCACATCCTCTGAAAATATGATGGTGCCAACTGAAAGGTACATAAAAGACTTATGCAGAAAGTTTTGAGCATTTTGTTCTTATCGGAAATAGTGTTCAATTATAATCTATCCTATCGAGTGAGAGCCACTCCTATCTGTCCCACATTCTTAATATTCCTTGAAATAAGACACTTGAGTATCCCATGTAGAATGAATACATCCCTTGATAGGTTATGAAGATTGTATTTGATAAGCTTATGCACCACAATTCATTCATTCCCTGAAATTATAAGTGGTGATTTCACCTGTAAGCAAAACATCAAACATCTGCAGTTTGCAGTCTAGTGGTGACTCAGGCAATCTTCATGTACACATAGAAGAAAATGTGTAATTTAAGACAACTGACTAAGCAAGGATGTAGAAGGGGACATGTACTCTTTTGGTCTATTGAATATTACTCGTGAAGCCTTTAATTTTAGCTGAGCTTTGGAAGATAAGTGAAGGGCAAGAGGAAGCAGAGACTTAGAATAGGGAACAACTTACATGAATGCAACACAACATAGAAGGAAGTATTGGAGGACCAGCTTTTGTTAGCATTTTCTAAGACATTTCCTTGATTAGTTTCCAGACTCTGTTTCAATTGCAAAATTATTATTTTTTATTTATTATACATATATTATAATATACATATAGTGTATTGTAAACATAGTATATCATTATTTCAATTTATAAATATAATATACTATCATAATATGTAAGAATAATGTTTTTATGAATTACTTATTAAATAAGTTTTCACATCACATCTGTAATCAATTTGCTAAATGTTAAATATGGAAGTATAGGTACTTGGTTAGAATCAATATGTAAAGGACATTGTAACATGAAAAATTAAATTGGCTTATCTTATATTTGTAATATCAAATATCTTGTGTTTTTTATCTTACAAATGGTTTATTGTCAAAAAGGTTAGAGATGTGAGAGATTGAGTATGTAACACAAACATGAGTAAATGAAAGTATGGAAAGACATCGTTAAAGTTCTATGTTCTGAGCATCTCTTGACAATTCCAGGAGGGGTGTGTTTGAAAGCCAAGTTGTGTAAAATATGCTAATGTCAAGTTCATGGGTCAGGATTTCAAATGCAACACAACTAGGCTTCAAGTGCTACTTCCAAAATATATTTTCCCTTTGTTTCTAGCTAGTTCTTTAAGATGACATCTTACATAATAGACCAAAACCTCAATATCTGATATGACTTTTCCTATTACAAATATAAATTTTGGGGAGATTAATCTCTCTATTGATGTACATCATCAATTTTCATTAACAAGTCTACTAATGTAGTCAAACTCTTATCTCTTGACTCATTGCCTTTAGCAAATAATTGTGTACTCAACAACCTCCCACCTCTGACTTCACCCTCCTCAGATACACCACTTGTATGAGATCAAAGTAAGATTGCTAAACAATGATACAAGTCATTTAATGTAGTCTAAGCAGTAGTCTAAGTACTGTATTTGTGGATGAATAGAGTTGCTCAAACTCTAGAGTTGCTAGAGTTTAAATAATGGGCTTCTTCATTGATTATTTCTTAATTTATTCCAAATTTAATTTTTAGATCACCCACCAAGTGTAAGGTACTATCTTAAAGCAGATGTTCCTGGATTCTGTAAATAGCAGGGAAACAAACCTCTTGCACTAAAGGAACTTATAAAATTGCTGCGGAATGAATAACTTTCCCATAATAGGTGTTGTAGTCCTTTCCAGTATCTTCTCTTTGAGATATACTAGAGGGTATGTCAAGGACTTACTTTATCACAGCATTATAATCCACTTAATAGAGCAACTTTTCAAATGTTGACTTAATTCAACAGAATTTAAGAAACACAACTTGCCTTACGCTTGATATCTTATTCAGTCTTTTCGTTGCCTTCAGAATTTACAAAGCTCTATATGCACAATGTAATCAGGAAAGGGCTGATATCTGTGACAGTTGAGTAATATTCTATTTTAATTTCCACTCTAACTTAAGTGCACTTGTTAAAATATGTTCTTTCCGTACTAATATCTTCCAATATTCACAAGCACTTAGTTAATATCAGATCTCATATTTGTAATAAAATTGTCCATATTGATGTTTCTATTAAAACTTGATTAATAAGTCTCATTTTAGATGAAGTGCTGAAGTTATTTTAAATGAATGTGCACTATTAAAGAAAATTAAGTATTTAATAACCTTATGCTAGTATTAAATCACTTTCATCTCATTAATAGTAATCCCTCAATATAAGATGTAGATAGATTAATATTATTTTAAATATTGTCCCTACATGATTCTATTTAAAAAATCAAAGCAGAAAAATTAAGTAAAGCAAAAAAATTACAAGGGAAAGCTATTATTTTATCTCTTTAAAAATGGCACACATTTTTTTTTTTTAATGAAGATTTCCTTTAAATAGCTTGTAGTTACATTTGGAACATTTGGTGGTCAGTTCATTGTAAATATAGTTTAAACCTCAAATTTCTCTTTCTATTCACAAATAAATACTAGGACAGTCCAACAGATGAATTGTGTTTTAGTTACACAGTTTCAATGTCACCTTTATTTAAATGTAATCATTTCATGAATATGCATTGAGGGAGCTAGTAAATCTGAGGTATAGGTAGATGGTACCATGTACTTCTTGAGAAGAATGCACACTCTACAGTTGTTAGCAAGTATGTGTGTTCTTCATATCCTGTTGATTGTCATGCTATGTACAATTATATCCTTATTAATTTTCTGCCAGCCTGTATTGTCCATTTCTGATTAGCTTACAACCACAATTGTGGAATTACCCTTTTCTCCTTGTTTTCTTAGTTTTGACTAAACTTACAGTGACTGTCATTATCATAGATACTTTTAAGATTTGAATTTTATTTTATTTTATTGAGAATATGCCCCTCTTTCTCTGCTAACATTCCTAACTTGGATGTCTTCCCTGCCTGAAATTTAGTTCCTTCTGCTTTCCTTGATTAGTTGGACATGGCCTATATTTTTTGTTTCTTCGTTTGTGTGCATGTTTAAAGGAAGTTTCTGATAGATAACAACTGGGCCATCATTTTTGCTTCATACTAACATTTGTCTTAATGTATGCCCTCAGGCCACTTATTAATATCTATCATTGATGATGCATTTTGCCTTTCAAAAATTTCTATTTTTGTTTTCCACTTTTTTCTACCTTTTGTGGTTTTTATTTGAGCAATTGATATGGTTCCATTTCCTTACTTAGCTTATCAGGACAACTTTAGAAAAACTTTCTTTAGTAATTACCCTAGAGTTTGCATTATACATTAAAAGAAATTCAAGTTCACTTCAAATAACATTATTCCATATCACTGGTGCTATGAATCCCTTGTAATAACAAAATTTCAAATTATCCTTCCTATCCTTTTTATCACTGCTGTCATTCATTTCTCTTAAATATAAGCACTTATTCACTTTGCCTTTATATAAGCACATACATATGCATGTATATACTACATACATAGCAATCATGCATAGTTAAATACAGTGTTGCTAATTTAATTATCTATTAAATGAAAGAAGAATAAAGTTTTTATTTTACCTTCAATTAATCCTACCCTGATCCTTTCTTTCTAGATATCTGGGTTCTTAGCCTGTTTAATTTTCCTCCTCTCTGAGAGCACTTTAGTTTATTGACAGGAAATCAATTTCCTCAAGTTTTGTTCTTGCAATTTTTACCTTTGCTCTGAGCTGTGAGCTTCATACATTATCTCAGCCTCCTATGCCCTCCTGCCCTTCAGAGGGACAAGATGGCTCGAGTGAGCTTGAGTTGACTTCCCTGCCTTCCCTTGTAAGGCTATATAGTCAGTGAAAACTGAGTGTTTCATTCTTCCAACTTGCTAAGGTTCTGATAAAACCACAGTGGGTTGTACTTTCTGGAATAATTTCTCTTGCTGGCAGACCTTTTTAAGAAAAACAGAATGTTCTGATATGTTTAAAAATTGTTAATTTACCCTTCACCCTGCAGAGACAGAATTTTTCTGAAATTCACTGTGAGAACCTTCTAGACACCCAGACACAAAAGTACTGGGGCTCCTGAAGATGGGGGCCTTTGGGGTTTTTATTCCCAGAATCACACACAGTAAGATTCCAGAAATTCAACACTGATAGTTTCCTACCAGACAGTGCTCCTTGCAGATAGCTGTTTCGGCCAGTTGTGAGTCTCTGGGATTGTTGGAAGCTGTGGATGGGAAAAAGAAGAAGAATGGACAGAGAAGAGTGAGATGGTTCAAGATGGAATCATTGACCGTGTCTCATGAACATGTGCTGAGTCTTTCACTAAAGGTTCCAAGCTCCCTTAAACACCCTGGCAAAGGAATGGTTACCATGCGGTGATAAGGAAGGTAAAACCAGGATCCCATGGTTTATAGCACAGGGGTAGGAGGATGAGGGACTCATCATCTAACAGAAAAACACCTGTGGGGGTAAACTCCTATATCTTTCAGGGAAATGTCTTTCTGGTGGGATAATCCTGGAGGTTAGGGGGCTGCCAATACAAAGAAGAAGACTTACTAGGAATCATCAATGTGTCAGAGATGGCAAAAATAGGTAAAGTTATTCTTCTTATGTATTTTCAGCACCCCCCATGGGATCTTTCCAGTTTTGTGGACAATAGTTTTCTCTCTGAGTCCTCTTATTAGATGTAGGAAGAGTTGATTTTTCAGTTTGTTCAGCTTTTTACTTGTTAGGAGGGAGTGGAGACTTCCAAACATTCACTCCCAACCTTTACACCCTGCCTGTGCCATCTCTGTTTGCATAGGCCTGTACCACCTCTGTTTGCACAAGCAACCCCCAGATTTAATCTTTTATTCCCACGAAGGGAACAGAATCATCCAGTCCTAATTTCCAACATGAGGAAAGTCAACCATCATCTCCTAACCTTTGTCTAACCTTGACATGACCTGGACTTAATATATAAGTATTTTGAACTTCTGGATCACATGGAGGTGTACATTAACATTTCATATATTAATGTGAGTTTTTGAAATCATCTTTTGGTTATCTGCATCAGAAAAGATATCTAGCATAAAGATACCAACATATAAACAAACTTGCCAATGTTTTATGTAGGCATTGATAAGTTAACTTTCACTGGTAGTCAAATTAAACTTGAGGGTCAAGTACTAATTTTACACAAACAAGAATAAATTAGTGCCTGTGAAGCACAAGCGAGCACGTGGTAGGATAATTTTGACAGGTTTGGATGAAACGTTACAAATGCTCTTTCAAATTATCCTAGATTGGCTGCAACTCAGAAACGTGACTCAGATGACAGGTAGTTGTTAATAGCTGTTTTTTATTAACATGCTCACAAATGTCTCTGCAAGGTTAATAAGAGAATTTTCAGTAACTATGTTGAATATGTCAATGTGAGTCACAAGATATGAAGTCACAAGAAATCACAAATATCAGTATATTCCTTACTATATCTGTATTCCCAAGTAGAGATACATTTCTCAGGCATGATACACAATGAATTAAATATATCTTCACTGACTAAAATAATTCATTCTAAAGTAGATCTAATTTGGATTTTTAAAATAAATCATTTAAATTATGTAAGGCATTTGCTACAATAAAATTAAACAGCTTTGAAGAAATAAAACATAATTATACACAATTATAATGTGATTTAAAAGCTTTCATTGAGATCATATATCACTTGAGGTTTGTAAGCAACATTTAAAAAAAAATAATTTTCTCCAACTGACCCAAGGAAGTCCCAGTCCAACAGGTGGAAATAAGTAAAAGCAGTTATGGAAATCAAGTGTCTAATTTAGTATAGCATCATTAACATAGGAGAATAGAGGTCTTTCTAGCACTCTGGCTCTCTTCCTGATTGTATCACTTAATGCTATAAATCATCTGTTTAAAACTAGCAAGAGTGCTCTACCCTACCTGACTTTACCCTGAAGAGAGAATTCCCCATTTATTCCTGAGTCACTTTCTCTTTTATTGTATAAGAGGGGGGGGAGGGAGGAAGAGGGAGAGGAAGAGAGAAAAGAGAGGAAAGAGACTGAGAGAGGGAGGGGAGGAAAGAAGGGAGAGGGAGAAGAGAGGAGGGAGAGAAGTGGAAGGGAGGGAGGGAAAGGGAGAGGGGGAGAGAGAGAGAGAGAGAGAGAGAGAGAGGAGGGGGGGGCTCATCATACAGCATAATTGTGAAGGAGTTTGATTTGATCTCACCCTTCCTTCTCCACCACAGTTATAGAAGTGAGCAGCATGGTGAGTAGATCTGTGAGTGTTCACCTCTTTCTGGCTTGCTCACCTTGGAGCACTACATTCATTTCTTCATTTCCTAAACTCTCTTAATAAATATCACCTGAATCCCCCTATGGACCACTTGGGATCTTGATGCTAGAGCATTAAGAATTTGATGGAAAAGAGCAAAATTTCCAAGATCAATAAATGCTCTGTCCAGGGAAGCTGTATTTGGGGAAAAGAATGTGAGGTTGCCAGAAGCAAATAATGTGGCAATCACTGAAACCCCAATAGTCCGGCACTGCAAATGTTAAGCTAGGCCACAGGGCCCGTAATGGGAATTTGTGTGTGTGTGTTTTTGTAGCCATTTCGGAAAAAGAATTTTGACCTGAAGGACAGTTGGAGAAATAGCAATAACTGATGCCAATCTATGTAGGAGATAATTATAAGCTAAAAAAAATGACTGTTTAAGGTCGATTTTAAAGCTAACTTGTAAGAAAAAATAGATCAAATCTAATATACTAACAATTCATACCTAAGTATCAACATCATGTGGAAATTGGTTTATTTCTATATATATATATATATTTTTTTTTTTGAGACTAGATCTCGCTATTTTTGCCCATGGAACCACAGACTCTCGTTGCCCGGGGTACCCCAGACTCAAGCAATCACCAGCCTCCGTTTACCAGGTAGTTGGGATTACAGGCATGCATCTCTGAGAGGTGTTATGAGGTGAAAGGTTTACAATGCATAACATTTGTTGTCATAGAACAAATACTCATTTAGCACACTTTCCACCTCTACCAAATGATGATGTGAACTTTATATGGAGATGTAATTTTAAATGGCATAAACATTTCAGTATGGCTTAAGGAAGAACTTAATATTAGTCTTCTGATTTGACACAACGCTGAGGAAAGAATGATAGAAGCACCAAGTTGGCAAACAGCTGGCATTTACTGATATTTCAGGGAGATCAAGCCTACACTAATGCCTCTATACATAAAGACAAAGTACTAGACGAACTTACTACTTTGTCCATGGTTCAAGTCTGTTGTCTGGAAGGTAATAATAAGCAAAACTGTGTGTCCCGGAGAGCAATCTAACAGAATTATCAGGGTGAGTGCCATATCCTTTCATTCATATATCAAGGTAAGTCCATGATATGTAAATGCAATATTTCCTATGATGTTGCTATGAAGCTGGTATGCAGACTGTATCTGTGTGATGACAACGGGTGCATTTCCTTCTATCAGTGCCATGCTTGAGTTACTTGAGTTTGGTTAAGCATGCATAGTATATTTTCTCAGACATATTCATTGGGGAAGTTTGTTTCTGAATATTCAGAATTCTCTTATGGATGTTTAACTTCACTGGTTATTGTCCTAGAATGACATTTACGTTTTATTTACCTTTCTGTCATAGTTTTCAGCTTCTCAGGTAGCTGGGATTACAGGCACACGCCACCACGCCCAGCTATTTTTTTTTTTTTAAACTAGGTCTCGCTACGGGTCCCACGCAGGACTCGAACCGCGATCCCTAGCCCCGGCCGCTTCATGGGCTGAAGCTTACAAGCACTATATATCTTGATTTAAGTAAATCTTGGTAAAAATAGCAGAAGCTGCTTTTCAGTGTTTTTCTTAGGGAATGTAATCCCCAAGTCTTGCACTAGAGGGCAGCATAGACAAAGAGCAGTTCCTGGGTGTGCTACTTGGGTTCATCAAAGGCAGTCTAATATTTTTATACTTAATAACTCCTTTAAAAAGTCCTTTCATCTGTGTTTTCTACCTTTATATTTTCTTCAGTATGGTTGACATATTTCTAACTTTGAGACAAAAATTTGACAAAATCCCTACCCAGTAGATTCTAAATGACCAGAATCACTTTCTAGCAGGAAAAAAAGCGCACCAATTATAAAGCAGTAGTATTTCCATGGCTCCATGCAGACTCAGTTTGCAATGGTAACTGCTGTATTTTTACTTCATGTATCAGGAGCAGCCATGCATGATGAGAATAAGAATTCAGTGAAGCAAAACATGAAGCTTCCATCCATAACTGTACAGAGAGCTTTCCCATAAATTGTAAGGTGTAATACAGAAAACAGAAAGAGAATGAAATAAAAATAAAGCACAAACAAAACATATTGCCATGTAGCATATGATTTAAATAGCATAAAATCTGGAATTTTTTTTATAGAAATTATAAGAACATTAGAATCTGATTGTAAGATGTGTGTGTGTATGTGTGCTTTTTTTTTTTTTTTTTTTTTTTTTTTTTTTTTTTTTTTTTTTTTTTTTTTTTTTTTTTTTTTTTTTAGACTAGGTCTTTCTATTTTTGCCTGTGGAACCTCAGACTCTTGTTGCTCAGGGTACCACAGACTCAAGCAATCCCCAGCCTCAGCTTCCCAGGTAGCTGGGATGACAGGCGCGCGCCACCACGCCCAGCTATTTTTTGGAACTAGGTCTCGCTACGGGCCCCAGGCGGGACTCGAACCGCGATCCCTAGCCCCGGCTGCTTCATAGGCTGAAGCTTACAAGCACAAGCCACCATGTGTGTGTTGTTGTTAACCAGGGGAACACTTAACAAATTACTGTAATAAGCAGCATTAACTATTTCAATCGCTTGCTGCAAAAAAGTCTTGGTCCCACATCTAAGATAATTTCTGACAGGCTTCTCGTGCCTCTCCTAGGTTATCTGTGACTTCTGTCTGTCGTGTAACTTCTATCACGACTCTTTACTTTCAGTCACAGAGGTAGTATGAGAGTGATTTCAATAATTCAAATACTAATCATACATGGCAATATATACTGTCAGGTATTGAAATGGACATGGAAAGGAAGGAAATGACTGCACATAAATGACTTAACTGCCCATTACTCCACTTATGTCATTTACTGTAAGAAACCAGAATCTTTAATCTCTCACAATGGACTGTTTCATCTTTATTTTCTATTACACATAATACTGGAAACGTTTCACACTGTCTTTAGCTCCATGAACCTTCCATCCATGAAATCCTTTATGACCTCAATTTCTTTAAATATCCCCCTTTAACCCTACTTCGGATACTTGAGCAATTTCTTTGTGATACATTTTGAGTGTGTACTATAATTATTTGACTTAGAGATGGAGATTACAATAATTCATTTACTTAATAAGTATCATTTCATATAAATAAAAATTCAAAAATAAACAAATAAAAATATGTATTTTCCCTTGTGAGTACCCTCATGATCTTCTCTTAACAGTGATGTTACATGTCATTCATCATATATCTTCCAGCAGTTAAATACAGTCACTCTGTTCATTAAATATCATCATTGTAAGTGGTAATTTTGACCCATTTTTATCCAATTCTTGTTATTACTTATTTCCATTCCTGGTTATGTTTTTTGTATATGTTTTCTTCCTTTTTCCTAGTCTAGCTAGTGGTTTATCTTTTCATCCTTTTAAGATCATAAACATATATGCAGCTTCTCCTGTATATCCATTAGGTATCTGAGATTAGAGATAAAAAAGACTAGTATTTTAAAATTGTTTCTTAAATAAAAACAAAATCAAAGATAATTTCAAAACCATTTGAGCTATTTTTTGATCCAAAGTACATTAAAGTCTTTCTAAATAGAAATGGAACTTTTCAAGCAGTATTATCTTAAAAATGAGTTATTTAAATTTTTTCTTCAACAAATATTACTTAAAGTGTACTAAAGATTACAGGGGAAAATATTTCCTTCCACTTGAGCTCTGTTTCAACTAAAATACTAGAACACATATGCCCCCTCAAGCATAATATGAAGGCAATTTCTCTATGAAACTTAGAAATCAATAGAACTGTCAAAAATGCTCTAAGTACAGCATTATGAAAAATACCATATTTTGCTGGATGGAATCTTAAAACTTTCTGTAATATTTTAACCTCTGTAAACAGAATTATTTCTAGATGAAAAGTATTTCAAGACATGTTTTGATGATTTTTGAAAAAAATTAGAGATAAGGAAATCTGAATTCTACTCCAGTCAAATAAATAAATTTAAATATTATAACTAGGCTGAAATACTATAGTACAGAACTTTCATTATCTATGCAGGAGATCTTTATTATTTTCATGTATGCCATTTCTAGTTATAGTTATAAAAAAAGCTACAATATAGTAATTTTTCCCATACTTTGAAAATCATGTATTAACTTGGCTTTCGCAAAGCATTTATTTCTGAATACATTATTTATGGCTTCTTATAAGTTACCAGTCATGCTATCTTTCTGGTACCCTTCTAATTTCATCTTGCACAATTAACTCCCACGCCATACCTGCTTTGTCTCACAAGTCTTGGTTCTGTATGGAACGCTTTTCTGTATTCTGTCTTCAAAGAATGGTTCAACTCCCATCGCTGCCCTTTACTGATTAATTTCAGCAGTTTCTGCAAGATTATTTTGACCTTTTCTTACTTACCTCTTTTCCAACTTCCCCTTTATTTTCTGGCTTTTTCCTCTTCTCAACATGGCCCCGAAATAACACTGGAAAAAGAACAATTACAGTAAGTAGCACAGGGTTCAACTTTGCTTACATCAATGAATTTTCCAGTGTTTATACCATTCTGTATTCCCCCACCAAACTGATTCTAACTGCTGAAAGTTATGGAGAAATATCTTCTCATCCTCCTCTGACTTTGTAGATCTTCCTAAGAGGAGTTTGTATACTTATTGGGTTTCCCGCTTAGGGAATTTGCTGCTTAGGGTGATCTATAGGTTGCCTGGATCTGGTGACTAGACTTTCTATAAAACAGGCCTACTAGCTTAGCTTTGCCACATCAGCCTGAGATTAGTGTCTAGTTAAACAGCATCAACTGCCATCCTACTCAGAGACTCCAGAACTAGGTGCTTTCTTTGCTCTCTTCTGCCATCTCTCCAGATGACATTACCTCAAAGAGGGGAGTTTGTATGTACATCTGTTTTTGTGGCTGTTGACCAGTGGATATACCTTGATTGTTTTGATTCACTGGGACACTAAGACTTTGTTTGTTCATGATTTCTTGGGGTGATGGCAAAGAATAAAAATAGAGTCTCATTTCTCCTCCATGGTATATCACAGAGGAAGCACATAGAAATCCCCAGAAGAATTCTTATTGATTTTTTTCCCTACATGTTTCTTGTGCTTAGAAGCTACAATTTAGCATTAGACAGAAATTGATTTTTCTTCTTAACTGTTTTCATCATCAACATCATCTCAATTCTCTCACAAATCTATTTCTCAAAGGATCCATTTGTAAGAAATATTTCAACATTTAAAATTATTAAATGGAAGACATAAAATAAATGCAAACACATTCTGTGCTCATGGGAAGAGTAACTAATAGTGTTAAAATATCTATGCTATTCAGTACAGTGTAGATTCAGGAAAAAAACAAAAGCCTGAAATGATTCTATGGAACCACAGGCGTTCCCAAGCACAGTGATTTTGAAAAAGAATGATAAAACAGAAAAAAATATGCTTTCTAATATCAAACTATGTTACAAAGCTGTGATAATTAGAGCATATAGTATAGCAAAACACAGGCACACTGGTACATAGAACAAAATACTAAACTCACAGATATATAGTCAACTTCTTACAGAGGTACAAATAATATACATTGGGGAAAGGGCAGTTTCTTCAATCACTGGTGTTGGGAAAACTGTATGTTCACATGCAAAAGAATGACTGGTCCAAAAATGAAACTACACCAACATCAATAACACTAATCATACAAATTGAAACCATGAGAATTCACATCATGTTTACTGAATGGCTATGATCAGAGAGGAAACAAGGGGTGCCTGTGCATTTTAATAGGAAAGTAAATTGATGCAGTCACTGTGAAAACTGATTTGGAATTTCCTCAAAATAATGATAACTCTCATTCTCATTCAGCAATCTCATTTCTGGATATTGATTCAAATACATTGAAAGCAATAATTTCAAAGTTGCCTGTGCCCCAACTTTGGGACATATTCAAGACATAGAAGCAAATTAAATGCTCCCAGATTGATGAAAAGGTAAAGAAGTTTGACATTAAATGGAATATTATTGGGCCAAAAGTACTTAACAAAATCTTGTTTGCTACACTATACATGGATATTGAGGACATTATGTTAAGAGAATTAAGTTAGAGAAAGACTAATCATCTGGTCAAAGAAATGATAGTGAGAATGAAAAGATGTAGGTATATTTGCAAGATGTGTTTGAATTAGAACTGCAATAATTCCTCTAGTGGCGAGAGACTGGAAGGTAGAGAAATATATTTGGACTAGAGAAACTGGAAGATCTGTAAGGGCACATGAATTCTGGAGTTGTCTTTCTCCTTTCTAACACTGAGACAGTTCATTCCACTTGTCTGTGGAAATGTAGCATAGAAAGTGAAGTCAGAGGTGGAGAAACAACTGGGCAATTATCAGAATCTCGACTTCTTCCCTGGGTACATTTTGTGTTCATAAATCACTAAATATATTTTAGATGTCACCTGTAGTCTCTAGGGCTTAAAGGTTAATCTCTCTCCTTCCACTGTTTTGAGTGGGTAGGTGGAAGGTATGGCTGGAGGAAGTTTCTATGGAAATATCAAGACATGTAATCAACATAAAAAACAATTAACTGAATGCCAGGGTGTATTAATTTGCACTTGGGGAATGTATTCAGTATGTTTAGATTGTACAGATTCTAAGAGAAAGGAAATTGTGATGATGAGAATAGTAGGGGCAGATTACAAATATCACATTCAAGATTCTTTTTTTCAACAATGAGAAGTTTTAAAATGATGTGAAGAAGAGCAAGAAATCTGATGAATTTTATCCAAAAGCCATGCCAGTGCTGAGAGAGCAGATTGGAGAGGCAGTAAACTGAAAGCAGGAATTTTTAACAATCTGTCAATAGTGAAGATTTGATTTGTACCAGCAGCAAGGAATAGAATCATAAATGAATTTATTAGTTTTAGACATTAAAAATATTTGACTCTTTCTAATGATAGCTTTCCCTAGATGAAAAGGATCATTGTAGATCATTTTTTATATAATGTAGAAAACAATCATAAGCCAACATGATGTCATTTTTAGATTGAGACACATGATTAATGGTGAAGAATTTAAATGCAATAAATATACAAAGAAAGTTAATTTGAAGGTAATTAACAGAGACAGTTTGGTCATGTTGACTCATGAGAATATATTTTACCTTTAAGATGCTAAGGCTAATTTTCAAGATAGACAATTAAGTATTTAGTTCATTAAAATTAGTTAATTATGTGGTAAACATCTCTCTGGAGTAAACATTCATCACTCAGGTAAGTACAAAACCCCACTGTGTAAAACATTTCACAAGTTTTCCTGTAATAGCTCTTGTTCTCTTTAGCAATCTGGATAGGAAGGTTTTCAGCAGTGAAAGGAAAACAGACACACTCTCAAGGCCAAGTTCACCTTGCCAACTTAGCTTTTATTGCTTTCAAATAGGTCTCTGGTTTTTCCAGTTTAATCAGGAAAGTTTCCTGTATTTCTGAGAGAAAAACTGGAAAAAAAGAGTTTCTACCATATGCTTTGATGTTACTGATATTTCCATTGTGCAAGCACAGTATGACACAATAAGGCAATATCAGGCACAGTGACTGGCTGCAATAATCCTTTAAACAGAGTAATTTATATGTATTGCAAGTGTAATTGCATGAAACTTTTAAAGTAGCTAGATGGAGCTATAGAAATCCCTGGAAGGGAACTAGTGCATATTTATTCAGACATTCAAGAGGTATGCTGAGAAATCTACCATTGTTGTCAATTAAACGTTAAGAAGGCAATGCCATTCTTAAAATAGTAGAAAGAAAAGATGCTGGTTTAGATATTTGGTTAAACCAATATGATACTGATTTAATTTACTTTCATCAAAAATTTTACTATTGAATTTTGGTAGAGTTAGTGAGATGTAAATGTAGACTATATTTGAAGAGTATCATATCAATGTTATTGTCTATCATCTAAAATTTGACAATTTGATAAAGAGAAGTGAAGTAATATCCCTTTTTGGCTGGAGAGAGAAGACTAAAGACTTGCAGATAAAGTCTATTTTTAAACTATTGTGAAATAGCTTAAGAAACATTTATACTTGCATCATTCACACACAGGCATATACCCTTGTGGTATATGTAATTTTATATACACTGATATACTTATGTATATATGTTCTCTATGATAATCTATATCCCAGGACAAGCACAACAGAATAAGATAAACATAAGTTAGCTACAAATAGAAATAACTGAATTATATGACAATTTATTTTAAAAATACAGTTGAAGGCCTCAAGAACAGAAAAACAGCCATCATGTAGCAAACCAATGACCTCAAAAATATAATCTTGGAAAACATACAAATAGAGTAAAAAAAAATTCAAGAAAAAAATTAACTTGTCCCGTTGGATCAACTTAAAGAAAGATAATATCTATATCTTGAGGGTAAGAAAAGGAAAATGCATGACAAATATATTTACATGAGTAATTACCGAAAATACCTAAAACTGGAAAATGAAACAGATGGTAAGATCCAAAAGGCCCAAAGATTTCAAACAAAACAGTTCCAGACACACACCTGGGCACATTATAATAAAACTGTTGAAACCAGTGACAAGGACAAAATGGCAAAAACATTGAGAGAAATGGGGTACCCTGTCAGGGGATATTAGTCAGACCATCAGTGGACTTTACAGTAAAAACTTTACAAGCGCAAAGGAACTGTTAGGAGGCATTTATAGTACTCACAGAAAAAAAAAAAAAGTTCTGTCCAGAATCCTTTACCCAATAAGACTAACATGCAAGACAAGAGGAAGAGAAAGGAGATTCAGTAAAAAGCAAAATGAAATGAATGTATCAACATGGAAGGGACTCTGAAGGAAGTATTAAGAGGCAACAGGCAGCTAACTCACTTAACACAGGAGGAACAGAGTAACCATTGGTCTATGAGAGTAAGTCAGAAATCGGTTGCTCCAAAAGGTCACACAAACAGTGTACTAGACACAAATCTCAGTCAAACATAGGACGATGCAAAGAGAGTGAAGACATAACCTAGCAGTAATTTCTAGAAAAAATAGAAAGAATATAACAGACTAAACCAAAATCCAAAAAATCTAACAAAATAGCAATGAGTGAGTACTCACATCTCAGTCATCACCCTCAGTATAAAGGGTCTGAATCCTATTTTAAAATTTGATTTACAATTCATCTGGGTACATGGTTTTCTGTATTGGAGAACAGCTATGAGAGATTGTAGGAATATTAATAACACAAGAGAGGAACACAAGAGAAACACAGAGAGGAAGACCTGGTGAGTTAAATTTTATAACCTTTTTTTCCTCTATGCCACAAATTACTGACTTTCTTTCATTGAAAGTGTTTTTTTGTTTTGTATTTTTGACTTTCCTTCACTGATGCCTGTTTCCCAAGAGGGAGATTTGTCTCCCAAAGGATAGGACTGGGTAACCTTTATACTTGATGTCTTCAAAAACTAGATTTTGGTAATCCAATGACTTCTAATATAATAATGAAAACAGGAAAAGATAAAAGATATCTCTAGAAATAGAAATAAGTAGAAATCTTAACTTGTACCAAAAAGTTGTACTTTCTGGAGCAAATAGAGGGAAAAAATCTTTCATGAAAAAGTAATCTTAAGAAAACCGCAATCTCTAAAATCATGTGACATGTTCCATAAAACATTCTAGCTCATTTTTCATCTATTTCAAAGAAAAAGGAAAACTTGACCAAAAATAAACTGCTTTTGTGATTTGGAAATGTTTGATTAAGGTTCAGCCTTTGAAACAGCATAAAGTCTTGTAAATGGTTTTGGAAATGTTATCTTAAATTATATTGCAAATTATGTAAGTAATGGTAACAGCAAATGAGTTCAGAGATAAATGTTTACTGCCCGTGAAATGTTGCAGTTAGGACTGAAGTTAGGATTCTCCAGAGAAACACACCAACAGGATGCACTTCTTTAGAGATGAAGGTTATTGTAAGGAATTGACTCATGTGGTTGACTGGTAAATTTGAACTCTGCAGCATGCACCAAGGGTTGTTGACCCAGTATTTTGTGTATTTAGGCCTTCAACTGATTATAAGAGGCCCATCCCCATTATGGATGCTAGTCTGTTAAAAGTTTACAAACTTAAATGTGAATTCCATCCAAATTCAAGTTCCAAGTTCATAGTTAACCAACAGATCCTCTGACTATTGTACAACATTCAGTTATCAGAATTGATTCTTTTAGCATCAAAATTAAAATAAATTAGCATAGATATAACTAATCCCTAAGCTATTAATATTTCAATAACTAATCACATACCAGATGCACTAATGTGTGGATATGATGTAGGTTAGCAGTAGATTTTCTGGCACGTGAGCCAGTGAAGGGGAATAGGAGGTTTTGTGTTTTTTTATTGTTATTATGGCTTTCATAGGAGACTCTATACATTTATTTTTGTAAGAAATAGATGTCATTTTAAATTAGTACAAATATAAGATACAAATGAAGTGTTTCTTTAGAAACTGATTTCTAAAGCAAGAAAATAAGTGATATATTTTCTGTAATAGTTCAAAACATACCTGTGACTTCTAGAGACCATATTTTATTTGTCAACAATCAAACATAATCAAGAAAAGTGTGTGGCCAAAGAAACAGCTATCAGGAGTCACTTGAACTTGCCTGACTTCATTTTCTCTGGGTAAAACCTTGGGTGAAATCAGATAAGCTCTCTAAATTTCAGGTTTAGAGTATGTAGGTGCAGAAATCAAAGTGACACTGAATACACATATGTGGGACATAGGGACACAAACAAACAAAAGGACAAGTAAAATGTAAAAATAACTGTTAAGAGAACTGAAACATAGGGCAATAGAAGGGAAGGGGGTAAAATTGGGGGAAGAATGGCACAAGAGATTAAGATGATGGTTCATGGGGTGGCGGGAGAAACCTGGGATATACAATGATGTGTATATATATATATATATATATATGTACAATCATTAATTTTAAAACAGCAGTGAATTCACCTGTAAAGAATAAGTTCATGCATTTTAAACCACTTTGTAAACTACAAACACCTCAATATGGCTAAATTTATCACCAATATGGGCCACATCTATTGCTTAAATCACATACATAACTACTAAATATTACAGCCAGTTTAATCAGCTAGTTGACCTGATTTTTATTTAGTATCCTTGCCCTTTTTCTATCAGAGCAAATATAGATGAAATCATCCATCAAATGCAATGAATAGGTAAATTTATTCCTAAGAATCAATAGACTATCACTTGCAATCATGATGGTGGAAACCCCCATCAACAGAAGGAGAGAAAAGATTTTCAGTTCTCACACATGGTATCTAGGGTCAACAAAATCCACGTAAAAACAACACAGAGTGAGTGCATCTTGTCCCAAAGTCACATCTGGGGCATTATTTCCTGGAAGTGTATGTGCAGGGTAGTGGGAAATGGAACAGCTTTATCATTCATTTATCACAGATTGAGAGCAATCACACATTAAATTGATCATTTGAGATTGTTAGGAGACTGAGTATATCCTATATCGACTTAAGTTTTGTAGGCCTCTAAATAGCACTTTCAAGTAGAGCAATTAATTTTTTTCTTCATTAACTTTAATTATGCTTAGAAACCCGGAAATCTTGGACTAATTTCAAAAAATCCATCCTGCTTACTCAGTGGGTTTTTTTAAGTCTCACAAATCACATGACATAAAAACATCAGTGTGGGTATCATTAAGAAGAAAAATAAGGAAGCCATTGAAATCTGAAGTATATGAGTTTGTTACAATCAAATATTGAAAAGGTGAAGGGAAGGAAGTATAACTGAATTTATATGCTTCTACTATTAATATATAATTCTCTGTAAAGAGCTATATAAATTACAGAGATTTTCTCCCCAAAAATAATGTCTGGAAGGGAATTTCAGAGGGAACCAATAGGCGCTCATGGACATAATATTTGATAGCAATATACTTTATATTTGTTGCTGTAATGGCAACAAATATTGTACCTGTAATGGCACCAAATAAAGCCTTTTGGTCTCATTTAGGAGCTATTATATTAACATATACATTTGTATCTCTCAATTTAAAAAAGGATATTAAGGTACTTGAATAACTATCTATTTTTTATACTTTAGACTGAATCTGAAACAAAGCAATTTTGTAAAGGGGTATAGAAATCTCTGAATTAGTAATTATTCAATAAACATGTTTGATATCAGTGAGGATACTCTAACAATTTTTTTCTGCAAAATTTGAATAATTCAGAAATGAAAGTGAGTCATCTATGAAATGATAAAATATATTGTATTTTTTACAAATTATCTGAAATTTTCACATTGAGCTAGTTGAATCTGCACCAATCTCAGTGTTTTTGCAAAGCAAATTGATTAGCTTTGGAAAAAGGGAGAGAGCTAGTTTCGGCCTATTCCACTAAAAGAAATAGAACAACTTTGCAAGATAAAAGGGTGTTTTCGTACATTTCATACATGTGAGTGAATGAATTACCATTTGAGATGGGATGAAAGAAATCTATAAATGAAGAAAAAATCAAAGTGAATGATTTTACAAATTAACTATTTAGAATAAAGTGATATTCACATTCCCTTTAAAAATATTAGCAGAATTTTTCAGTTTAAAATGGGAGTTACTTAATGTGGTGCCTGTCAAAATGTTATTACTTGATGATTAAAATTTCATTAGAGAAATAGGATAAATGCATTTTAGATAGTAAGACATTTTTAAATTTCCTTTATTAACAATTATGTCATTTACTATTCTCCCATCATGATCTTATGATAAAGTATAATGAAATTAAATCTATAGTAATAGGAAAACATGTTTTCCTAATGTCATTGTTTTCCTTTAAATAGTTCCCCCCCCCCTCACTGCTGGCTGCTGTTATCAAAGTCCTGAATGAAGTTGGTATTTCTATATTGCTTATACACAAGTTCTCTGGAACTGGTCATGACAAATCATAAACATACCATGAAGGGCACAATTTGGTTGAAGTGTACTTGAAATGGAACTATTAGAATAGTCAATTCTAAATTGTCTTCCCTGGCTACATGTTAATAGCTCTCTACAAATTTGAACCTATAATGAAAATAGTCCCTATTAGCTTCACTAATAACTTCATGAAGTTCAGCCTTTAACTCTCAAGCCATATTCTTAAAATGCATCCAATTTATATGAATACCCCAGTGTAATGCTGTGTGTCACAGTATTTTCTACAAGATTAAGGGTGTCAATAGCATCCCCTTTACATTAAGTATTCAAAATATGAATTCTGCAAGTGAACTATTCATAAAATTGTTATACTGTTTTCATAGGCTTTACTGAATGCATTATCTATCTCTTTGTCTTCTTAATGTCATTATTGAAATAATCTCAGACAGTGCTTAAAAGTGGTCACTGAGGGACCCATTCTATCTTGCCCACAATTATTCTCAATTACTACTAGATTATTCTAAATGGTATTAGGACCTTAATCTTTCATCTGCATATCACACTTAACTCTAACTCAGCAAGCTCGGAATATTGGAACTTTGCTATGAAATATCAGTATTTGGCTCACTCAGGCATTCACCAGAGGCATATCTGAGTGTGAAAGGTTTAGTGTCCCTCAGTCTATTGAAAGAATGTTACAGTGACAGACACACACAGCCCTGCAAATGCTGAGAATATTTTCTTTTACCTTTCAAGAAAATTAGATATAGCTACTAGCAATATATATTAGTCTAAAAATGGATGAATGGCAAACACATTCTATACTTCTCTATATATTATCTATCATCCATCCATCCATCCTCCCTCCCTCCCTCCCTCCCTTCCTTCCTTCCTTCCTTCCTTCCTTCCTTCCTTCCTTCCTTCCTTCCTTCCTTCCTTCCTTCCTTCCTTCCTTCCTTCCATCCGTCCATCTGTCTGTCCGTCTGTATATCGTCTGTCCATCTGTACGTCCATCTGCCCATCTGTCTGTCTATATATTTTTCCCAAAAATATGCCTTGTTAAACCTTCAGCTGCAAATCACCAAGATGATACGTGTAGCTGTTGAAGTGGGAATGGTGACTCATTCTACTAAAGAATTCTTTGCCATGAGAAAAGATGGGTGAGAAACCACCTGCTGCAGGTTTAGAACTTTGGTTTAGGAGTTGGGGGCAGGCTATGCAAGCAGAGGTTTGCTTTAGAGTGATTGTGGGAAACTAGAGACTATTCACAAATCATATTACGGTGGAGGATGAATTAGGGTCTGGATCACTGTAATGAGTAAAGATGCAGTGGCCACTCATTTCTGTGTTTGTCTCACTTTACTCTGTTTGTGTGATGTTGATATTCTGTTAAGATTGTTTATTCCCAGCTGGAGAATAGCATAACCTCGTGTGATACAGTTCCTGCATATCACAACTACCCTGTTTCTCTTCACCTTATCAGCATTCCGAAGTTAAGCTGATAGCTAGCAGTTACACAGAAATGTAGGTGAATAGAAAATGGAAAGATGAATGAATGACCCATTCTCTTGATGTATCTCTATGCTGGTATATGCAGATGTGTATATATGCATGTGTAAAAATATGTCTAAGTTGCTAAAGCTTTTATATATTTATATATAACAGATCTATTTAACTGGTTTATTATCTACAAATGTATTTACATCCATCAAATATTTACTGTTTTTTCAAGGCAGAAATGTGAATCTATCTTCTCCCATAAGGCTTTCAAAGGATATGACTTGTCTGAAAAATAAGGGGATTGAATCTGTTTGTTTCCAGGTTTTGTTTATACTTGTAGAGTGACTATAAGCATTACCTCTGTAGCCAAAACACCTGAAATTAAATCCTGGCTGCCTTAGACAGGTTGTCAAAGCACAAGGTCTGATGGAAATTATGTCTTGAGAGCCCACTGTTTGTAAGGCACTCAGCTAAGCTCTAATTGGGGTATGGTGCCAGGGAGCTTTTGGATGGATTTCCCTATTTTTTTAATTCAATCTCAAATTTTATTCTTTGCAACCAACCAAATGGAAAAACAAATTTGCCCTCCACAAGAGTGATAAGGGTTTAGTAATGAAGATCCACAAGAAACTCACAAAACTAAACAAAAGCAAAACAAGAAGCCCAATCAAAAAATGGGGAGAAGAACTAAAAAGATACTTCTCCAAAGAGGAAATACAAATGGCCAACAGGCACATGAAAAATTGCTTCACATCACTGGCAATAAGGGAAATGCAAATCAAAACCACAATGAGATATCACCTTACACCATTAAGAATGGCCTGTATCCATAAAACAGCCAACAACAAGTGCTGACAAGGATGTGGCGAGAAGGGGACACTCTTACACTGCTGGTGGGAATGTAAACTGGTCCAACCTCTATGGAAAGCTGTATGGAGGGCCCTCAAATTAATGAAAATGGAACTACCATATGACCCAGCAATTGCTCTCTTGGGAATCTACCCTAGGAGACTTCACTGCTTGCACAAAGGGACACCTGTACTTTGATGTTTACTGCAACACTATTTATAATTGCAAGGACATGGAAGCAACCGAAATGTCCAAAAAAAAGATGAATGGATGAAAAAGATGTGGTCTATATACACAATGGAATACCACTCATCAATTAAAAATGACAAATTGGATGATTTTATGATAACATGTATGGACTTAGACAAACACAAAATGGTGGACTACACTGCCTAATCATCTTTGGTGCTTTTTCAATGAGAGCAAATAGTCCCTGAACTTGTCTAAAGTAAATGTGTAATGCTAGCTACATATCAATGGTCAAAAAAGTAGAAAATCACCATAGGGTAAGTGAATTAGTCAGGTTTTTTTCCCTCCATTAGCCTGTGATCAGTGCCTTCATGTTGTGTCTTCCCCATGATTGTGTGCATGCGTAAGTGTGCACACCTGGACCTAGAAGGGAGGGGCTCAAAAGGAATGCTTAGGTGTACATACAAGAGAGGTAATGAGGGAGGGATAGAGAGAGAAATTGCCAAGATTCTTAAAATATTTCACTATCTTCTCAGGATGCTAGTGGTACAGAACAGTATTAAAAATAAAATTATTATGCAAATAACCTGGACTTAGATGCAGGCATATCACACAATGCTCAGCCCCAACTCTGCTCATTCTGTGTCCCATTTCAGCATCATTATCTCTGATGGGTCAATGTTAAGGCAGGGTTGACTGTTAGGAACACATACATGAATTACTGACCAATCACAGTCCTGGAGAAAACAAGATGACCTGTTGAAATGCACACAATGTTTATAGAAGCTCTGGTTATTCACACTAAACAAGTCAACTGGGAGAACATGCCATATGTTACAAAACCATATAAAATTTACCTTTGTAAATTGGGAGAATCTGAACTTCTGAAATTTGTTTATGAAAGACAAATGTTTCTATTTAGAAATGAGTTAAGTTAGATAATAGTGGTTTTAATAAAGAGTTAATAGCATTAATTTATACTTCGTTTTGAAGAAGACTCACTTAGATTTTTGGAGATTTTGCCTGTATTAGCTGAAGCAATATTACAAACAAAGTAATAGTATTTTCTATGTGTCATAGTATTTTCTACAGCCAACCTAAATTAATAATCTGACTTCTAAAATAATACAGTGTAAATTGACTTTGAAATGACATAAGCAATATAAGGTTCATGAAAATTCTTTTAATTGTATTTAAAGGGGGCTATTTATCACACATACTTATTTATATGCTTCTATATAAAATGAAGGTTATGTGGGTGGGTGCTAAAGTCACACATAGGGGTTCAAATTCTCATTTACTTCTTTTCTGTCATTTTGGAAAACTTGATTGAAATTTCAGTCATTTTTTTTCTTTTATTCTTCATACTAAATTTCAATGACCTTGTTTATTGCACATGAACATTCATTGTAAACAGAATTAGCAGTATTGTAGAGTAGAAGATACTGTTAAATAAAGTGATTGTACTTAATTAAGTACCTGTGAGAGCAATGATGTGGATGACATCTACAAAATATACATGAGTGTTGATGAGTAAAAAATATTTGTGCAAAGACGAAATTTGCATTTATGGGCAGAACATTTCGGAATTATCCATTTGGAAAATGGATCAGTATATAAACCTTAAGATGCAAAAATATGAATTGGAAATCATAATTTGATGAAAGTCAAGAAGCTTTATTTAGGTCTCTATAAAGTTTATTTTTTCCCCTTGATTAAAGGAAAATCATTGCCTACAATTAAGAAAAAGTCATAAGGCTCTGAGTGTAGCTATGCTAAAACTTATGTGGATTCATTAGAAAGCAATATATCTATAAGCTAAAATAAATTAGGAAAATGTATATATTTATTCAAATAAGAGAAAAATATTTTTGTAGTATTTAGCGGTTAATGAAGGATTGTATTGGTCATTTTGAAATAAACATTGATAGTTTTATATCCATACTCTTAAAGGAGCATTGAGTAGGGGGCAATTTCATTACTGCAAAGTACCTTTAAAAACTATTATCATTTATTCAGAGACAATGTGCTAAGTACCATCTCTAAGTTTTAGGGCAACATAATTTAAAAGAACTGTTTTTAGGATTTAATGTTTTCCTTTTTCTAACCCAACTGAAATAAAATCTTAGTTGTCTACTGAGTAAAATACTACTATTACAGACAATATGTTTAGCTTTTAAAACATATATCCTTATTAGAATAAATAATAATTTTCTTGGAAGCATTTTCAGGGTAAAAGAGTACTTTTGAAGAAGAACTGCTAAGAAAGTAGCTTTGTAATATTTATCTTTTCTGTTTAGTTATCTCTATGGCACTGTGAAATATATTTTGTTAATAGTATTAAAATGACAATAGGATATGGAAGCAACCCAAATGCCCCCAAATAGATAAATGGTATAGAAAGCTGCAGTGTATGTACACGATGGAATACTATTCACCTATCAAAAAGGACAAACTTATGTCATTCACAGCAGTATGAATGAAGCTAAACGGAATCGTGCTAACCAAAATAAACCAGAAAGAAAAAGAAAAATACTGAATGGTTTCACTTATATGGTGGACAAAGGGAAAACAATCTAACAGACAAGGGAAATTTAAAACTAATTTCTAACAAAATTGCAGCATAGAACATGAGAGGGGAATGGGGGAATGTTGGAGGAAAAGGGGTACAGAACACTGGGATGATGGTTCAAGGGTGATTAGATGTTGGGAAAACCCTGGGGTGGATAAGGTGTAAAATAAAATAAATCATATAATAAATAATTTAAAAATAAAAATAAAATGACAATAGTAGCAATTATGAGGTTTTATAGTGTCAGTTACCAAAAAATCTTCATGTATATTAGTCAAATTTATTTTTACAATAATGGTATGAGGAAGAACCATTTACAAAATTAAAAAAAATGTAAATATTAAGTGCATGACTGATTCAGGTTGAAGTAATTTCATCCTCAAGAGTTGAGAAATAAGTTCCAATCTGGTTTTAAATAGCATTTTAACTAGTTTATTAAGTAATGAAATCAATTACTTTATACTCTATTAATATTGAAAATGTTCCAAAGACAAATTAGTTGGCATACCCAAGTGACATACTAATTCTGTCATAATATTAATGGCCACTTAGTACAACTATCTTTTGAATGCTAAGATGCCATTTTAAGGATAACGTATTACAACTAAGTGAATTAACTCACCATATCTGAGAGAACGCTGAGGTCATAACTATAATGTGCTGACTGCCAGGGTTTCAGATCTCATGTGTCACCAGACTCTCCAGTCATTGAATTTTGGTAGCAAGTAGAAACTCACAGGTCATAATGAATATCTTTTCTGTTTTGATAAAAGTCACCATTACATTGTGGAGTTATTATCTAATGATTTTGATTTATATTTCTCCAATCACTAGTAAAGCTTAGTACCTGCCTTCTCATATTATCAGTTGGCTTTATTGTGTTCTGTGTCTTCTTTGGAGAAATGTCTATTCAGATTCTTTGTGCAGTTTTTGAATTATTCAAGATATTGCCTATTTGACTGCTATTGCATTGCTTATATATTTTGGATATTATTGCTTAGCAGCTATACAAATTGTTTTTCTCTGATCCAAAGGTTGTCTTTTCAGTTTGTTGAGTTTCCTTTGCTGTGCAGAAGCATTTTAGTCTGATGTAGTTCTACTTTTCTTCTTTTGCTTTTCTTGCCTTTGCTACTGGTGTCTCATCCAAAAAGAGATACTGCCAAGCTTATCATCAAACTGCTTTCCCCAATGTTTTCTTCTAGCATGTTTGTGGTTTCAAGTCTTACCTACAATTCATCCTTAATTCATCCTGAGTGATGTCATTTTTTTCTTTCTCATGGGAGTCTGGGGTTTTCCAACACCACTTATTTGAGTCTTTTCTTCCCCTATTGCATAGCCTTGGCATTCTTGTAAAAAATTAGTTGATCATAGATTGATGTTCAATTTCTGGGGTTGTTATTTTGTTCCATTGGCCTAGGAATCTTTTTTCTTACCAATGCTATACTGTCCTTGATTACTATCACTTCATAGCTTAATTTTGAATGAGAAAATATTCTCTCTCCAGTTTTATTTTTCATACTCAAGATATCTTTAACTCCAGTAGTCTTTGATGATTCTGAACAAATTTTAGGGATTTTTTCATTTCTCTGAAATATATCATTGGAATTTTGATAAGGGCTGCCTTGGCCCTTTAAGTCACAGTTGGGTTTTATGACCATTTATACTATATGTGTGAAACATCTTTTGAACTGTAACTCATCTCTACTTACAGCATTAACTGGGTTCCATATTTAGAGCTATCTGGTCTAGAACTATTGTTACATCAGTGTTGATCAAAGGCATCTAAATATGTTGACATTTTCTTGGACATATTTCTGTAATTCTTTTTCAGGCCTCTCTGCAGAAGCGTCTTGCTGATTGCTTTTCAAAATTCATTTATATGATCTATTTGTGTTTGTAGAATACCTTCCTAGCATATCTAGTTGTTCTGAAAACTCATTGATTCATTGTCAAAGTAAAATTTAGACTATTTCATACTAACCTGTGCATTTTGTTACACACCCAACACTGAATCTCCAACATAGCCAAAACTATTATAAACTGTGTCTATTTTTACAAGGTTCGAGTTATTCCAAGTATAAAACCAACTGGGTGTAATTCCATTGAAGTGGTTATTAATAAAATCACTTAAAAACATTCCTTCAATGTTGTACCAGAAATTTTAAAAATTAAAGATACTCAAAATATTTCTGTGAGTATATATTACTTGAGTCTCGGGAAGCATCTGCATTCTCACAGTAAAGAAACTCTTGTTACATTTCTTTTGGCTGAAAAAAACACTGAAAGATTTCCCTGTAAATGAAAACAAACAAACAAAAATCAAAACAAAAGCACAACAGCTAAGGTGCTATAAACATGAATTGACATTGAATAACGAAGTTATAGTCTTATATTCTAGAATTCCTGAGGCTACTAGTTAAGTGTCTTGAAGTGAATTATCTTAAAAATCATTTTTTTCGCTGTACTATTTTTCTTTGCTTAAAATGAATGGTTTTTAAAAGAATTGAGTGTATGGCTTTATTATGTGACTAATAAGCTGTGATTACAATGGCACTAGCATTTCATGACAGACTGAGGGCTGGACCTTAGCTAGGAAAAACCTGCCACAACAACATGAATAAATCAAGATGTCAAATCTTACCATTCTTAAGATACTTGTATTTTATTTCTTGCTGACATATTTAACATCACATTTACAGGCATTTGGAAAGTATTACTAAGATTCTGTTTTCATAAAAAAAGTTAAATAAATAAACAACCACCACCTCTGGGCAAAATGTGAAATCTTATGATGGACCTTGAGGTCAGTTCAGAAGCCACCTAGTACCCTGCCACTGGGCCAGAAGGTGGCTATGTAATTCCATAGAAATGACATGATCTTTAGCCATTGTGACAGAACGTGAGCAGTTGACATTTCAAATACTGGCACCGACACTAGATATTGTCAGATGCTAGACTTGTAAGGATGGGAGATAAGGCAAGGAAGACAGAAGGAGCAAAGTTCAAAAATAACTAAGAACAGAAACAAGATACATCTCTTCACAGTTCTTTTATCTAGATACTGAAATCAACATCTATATATAATATGTGATGTTCAGCACCTTGAGTGCAATTTTATTCATCATTTATTTTATTGGTTACATATATATATAAATCATATATATATAAATACATTAAATATATATAAAATATATATTTATGTATATAATATATAATATATTATACATATCAATAATATAATATATTCTATCATATATTATTATATATGATATAATATATAGTATATAGTATAAATTATATGCATTATATAATATATGTATTATATAATATTATATAATTATTATAAATATATAATATCATATTATATATTATTAATTATTATATATAATATAATAAATTACTATATCATATATAATTTATATTATATTATATATAATATAATATAATATATATGATATATAATATATATGTATTATATATAAATATATATATAAATCATTTATACCCCGAAGTTCTTCCAGTACCACATCACCCATGAGCCACCATCCTGATCTCTTGTGCTCATCCCTCCACTTTAGTTCTCTTGTCGGTTTTTTATTTTTAACTTTTTCTTGTCTTTTTGTTTTTCTCTATCTCCCACACATAAATGAGACTATCCGATATTTATCTTTTTATTTTTTTCTTATTTCCTCTAGCATGATTCTTCCTAGATTCATCATATCGTCTTTTATTATGGTCTGCCTTTACTTTCTCTTTCACTTCATCTGTGAAGAGGATAACAGAAACTGTTTTTAAGTTCTGTTAAATGTAAATGTTAGATGGTCTAGCAAATAAAAAAATTAGCAGGATGTAGCAACCAATTTTAAAAAGTTAAGTGTACTAAATTTGATTTTTTATCTCATTTAATATTAGTGCCTCACATATCTATATATATGCACATATAAACCTCAATTAAATTAAAGCTGGTAATTAAAACAGTGATATTGATCTGTACATAAAAATGCATGGTAGACTTACAGTGATAATAGTCATTTAAACTTTCAATGCTTTTAGGCTGTTACAATTAACAACAAATGGAAATCAGCCCTGAATTCCCTAAGTACTCAAACCAATTTAGTCATCAAGTAAAGCTTAATTCAGCTTATTTTGAAATTTGTTCTAAGACATTTCTTGATTTTGTCTCTGAAAATGATGAGCAAAACTTAAACTGTTCCCCAAAAATTGGTATAATTAACTAAACGATCCCCAACCTTTGAGAAACATTTATTATTGTAACTAATTATTATAAAGAAAAACAGTTACTGCCTCCTCACTACATAAAGCACTTTTTAACAGTATGTACCCCCCACCCCACTCCTCCACCCCCATCCCATATACCCTCACCCCTACCTTATGCATGTTTTGATTTGAGTGCTCCTAGTTTGCAAATGTCCTTTGGTGACTACACAGTAAACTTACCTAACTAGTACTTCTTTTATATCTGGTATTTATGAAAATTAAAAAAATTTAATTGGTTGTACACACATTTTCTTTACATAGTTGTATACCCCAAGGGTCACTGGTCATCTATCTATCTATCTATCTATCTATCTATCTATCTATCTATCTATCTATCTATCTATCTATCTATCTATCTATCTATCTATCTATCTCTCCCCCCCTCTCTCTCTATCTAACATGAAACTATATATATATAGCTTAAAACTAATATACAGCACTCTATGCTGTGTAGATTTATTATTTATTACTATGAAATTGTATCTATAAAATTTAATATTTATAATAAATCCTTATATTTAAAACTTCTATTATATGTTAGAATAAATAGAAACATTGAAGCTTAAACAATAATTATATGTAAAAATATTCATGCCAATTCAAGATTAACAGAAATACTAACTTCATTGCTATTTCAGAGTATTACAATTTCTCTAAATGTTAGGTGCACTTCGATTTTCACTTATTCAGACTGTTCAAAGATCCTGAACTTTGTCTTGTCAATATAGGACAATGAACTGACCATATACTGAGCAGCAGTGTGCTAAGAAGGGAGAGAGGTCATCCTAATTATTTTTCTGTAGACCATAATTAGCACTGATTATGGCCATTGTATAGTGAATTAGTCTGCTCAAGTGGCCAAAAGCCAGATTTAGTGAGTGACATATACAGACTGATATCTTACATAGCAGAAATATATTTCACAGTTCTGGAGGCTAAAGGTCTGATATCAACCTCAGATCTCTTCTCTGGGCTTATAAGTGGCTGCATTTTGCCCTGTGCCCTATGACCTATTTGTGTGTTGTGGATGGGGGGTGGGTAGAGTAAAAATGGCAGTTCTCTTGTGTTTCTTCTTATAAGGACACTAATCCTATTGAATCAGGGTCTCACCCTTATAGCCTCACTTTTCTCTGATTATCTCCTATGGGTTATGTCTTCAAATGCAGGCACATTGTGGGCAGGAGTTCAATATTTTCACTGGAGAGGAGTACACAAATCACTCCATATAAGTAGATGTATTTTCCTAAGTAAAAATTCATTCAAAGTTAAGTTTCAGTTAATGGAATATTTATATATGTATATATGTAATGGGATATATATATATAATATACTAATTATTATATATAATATATATATACATATATATATTCCATTAACTGAAACTTCACTTGGAATGTATATATATATATATATACATATATGTATATTAAACAACTCCAAGATTTAGAGACAAACATAATTAATTTCAGATTTGTACAATTTGTGACCATACCAATTCTCCATATAAAACTGACCATCCAACATATGACTGTAAACAGTATATTTCATCTTAAAATTATTGTAAATACAGAAAAATGAAGAATGAAGCAAAACTGCTGATGGAGAAGATGTCTTCCCATCAACACATCATTAGCAAGTCCATCTTATGTTCTACAATAAAACATGGAGTGTAGAAGTGATTGCATTTGAAGTTATTGGTACATTTGAATGCAAACTACCCAACCATGAAAAATGAGATTTCCACTTGCTATAAAAATAAATTAGGAGGCAGTGTTTGCTGGCAAAGCCATTTGAGCCCCTCAATTCATAACTATTCATGGTACCATTAACAGATGTCTTTGTTCATACTGTGAGTGGCCTTATGATATTGTTGTATTCAGCATTACTTTATATCTGGAGTGAATGCAGGCAACTTGTTTTAGGATATAATAAAACCTATCCCAATGTAGAGATCCTGTGGGAAATTATACAATAATGTTACCTACATAACTAATTTTCTTCTTATGAAATCATGACTCCCACTACACTTTTAGAGCTATCAAAAGTATTGTTTAACATCACCATTTCCATGTTAATATCTCAGTAAATCACAAAAATGTAATACTTTGTGCAGAAATGGAGCCATATCCTTTGGGAACATAAGTTTTCACTTCTAAATTAAAAGTTGCACGGAATGAATACACAGCAAAACTATGTTGTATGTTGATTATTGACACTAGAAATACTTTTTTTTCTTCAAAGAATAGCTTTCTCCAAATTAAGGCATGCTACTGATGACTAGGAAACTATAAGAAGATAAATCATTCAAGAACAAAATTAACCTTCTATTGATATGAAACATCTAGGAAATAGGAATTGCTTAGTGTTATCTTCCAAGGGGCTATCATGAATATGAACACACACACACACACACACACACACACACACACACACACTCTGACATGTCTACAGTGAATAGGACAGAGTGTAGTCTGCATCACCACAAGTCATCAAAAATCAATCATTAAAAACAAACAAGCAAACAACTATTTAAAATCTTAAGAGTCAAAATATTTTAGTCCCAAATCTCTGTTCCCTCATTTATTGCATGAGGATAGTACACTCATTGCATGTGAAGATTAAATGAGTAAAGGATGAGAAAAATGCCCCATCAATATACTACCCCTGTAGCACACATGCTTGAATATTGGTGGCTCCATTTTATGACCTTTTAGTTGTGTCTTTGCATTGGTTCCTTAGGGTATAAAAATTAAGTCCATTTTCCTTCTTCTCAATAATTGAGACCTAGAATTTCAAATTTAGGCCTTAATTGTTGCTACAAACAGCACTTGGCAGCAATTATTCATAAATGAGAACTTCTAAACCATGATCTTACAAGAAGAAATTGTGACAAAAACAAAACTAAACAATGAGGTCATCTTTACACATGCAAAATAAAACAACTCTGTTTCTCCTTCCCATTGTCGTTGGAAAACATTAGAAGCTCTTTTGAAAATTCAGAGAACTTTTACTATATGCTATAAGCAGCCTATCACTATTTGTTCACTAAATCTTAATTCCAGTTTCATAGCTCTTGATGAATCAGAGGAAGACATACTTTCAAAGAAGAAACACAAACACAACAGGTAGCTTTAGGTGATAAAGTAATTTTTATAATAAATGTTAGTTAAAATTTTAAAAAGTTGAATGTTTACTTTGCTATTGTAATAAAATCCTTTATAATTTTAACATATAAAATTCTCTTATCTCAGTTACTTTGATATAGTCAAATTAAAACAAGTAAAATATAAATAAAATGAAAAACTAAAGTAGTATCAGTGATTCAACTTCAGGGTCTTTTTAAAATGACAAATCATTCATATATATATTTTGAGTACCTCAGTGTGCTGTATTTTATATATATATATATATATATGCATATGAAAGATAGAACAATCTGGTTTCCATACTGAGATACATATCCACAATATAACTAGTTATTTTCATTTGAGGTAAATGTATTGATAGTTGATAAAGATTAACATTTATTATTATTCTATACTTGTGCTACACATGGAGCAGAATGAACAGCATAATTTCAGATTTAGTGTATAATAAATTAATGGTTGATTAGTAAAGTAATAGCAAAACATTCAGGTAGTGATACAACAGGTAATTATCATAATGACCATTATTTAGAATATTTCTTTACATTCTTATACAAATATAAATTATAGAAAGGAAGACATAGACTTATTATTATTCAATCATTATATAATTAATACATTTCTAAAAATAATACATCAGCAATGGACACTTTCAGAATTTTACCAGCCTACATTTTCCAAGATTACCGGATATTCTTACCATTCTCTCAAGACCTTCTTTGAAGACTCATTTGTAAAGATGTGAGAACATTGATTAGTTCACTGTGTTTTTTTCCTGTTATTGTTACATTTTTACATTTTTCACTTCTGCATTCAGGAGCTTAGTTATCCATTTCCCTGTTTGTATCAGTGGTTCACACTTCTGAATGCCCAAATATGCACTAATTCAGAAATGGCAACCCTGTTCAGTCATAGCTTTCAAAACAAGGTCCTCTTACCAAGTGCCTGGATGTAGAGAGCCACTGCTTCTGAAATCGGGTCTAAATGGGCAAAATCCACCAACCAACAAGCCACAGGGGGGGAAATCTTTTAATATGTGGCTTTTGCCACTCAACTTTGTTACCAGATCCATATCACCCAAGCACAGCAGTTGCCAAAGTCGCAAAACAATTTAAACAATGTTTCATTAACAAGGGAAATTAACCAGAAAAATGAAAAGTCCTTCATGCTACAAGTGGCTGGTTATTTCACTCCGAGTACCCATAAGTCTGAAAGTCCCAAACACATGTCCAAGATAGCATCCCTCCAAACCTGCAGGCACCCTGCAGAGTATAGTCCTTCTCCGTCTTCTCTTTGCTTCTTCTCTCTCCAGTGTTCCCAGCTGCTCTACTGCTCTAAGGCTTTTCAAACTTTTCCAACAGATGCTAATACAAACTCAGCTTTCCAAAAATGCCACCTTGCTGCGACTCCACGCTTTTCCTTTACCAGGCCCACTTTGGTGGCATCTGGTCACATTCATCAGGCCTGCCCTCAGCAGCCCCCAGTCAACCCTGGCCTGCTATTCTGGCATCTGACTCCACACCAGCTACTTATCTTCCAGCCACTCTCCCACCATGGCTCCTCCACCTCCAGCTCACTCTTCCAGGGGTCTTCCCCTGGCCAGACAATGTGGACTGTTCTCTCAGTCCACCATTTTTGTCTCTTCTCCTTTCTCCTCTCTCCTCACTTTTCCCTCTTATCACCTCTTTTCTCACTTCCCATTTTCTCTCATGGGTTTTTCTCTCAGACTCCATACACCAGGGCATTTTGGCTCCCATACAGTTTCCAACTGTGTCACTACCCTGTATCACTTCCCTCTCTCTGCACAAGTCATGACCCTGCTAGCCAGGAAGCTTCACCTCCAGAAATTGAATTGAATGCCCTCTACGATTCTTTACCATTTAGAGGCCAAGGTCTCATCATGGACCTCTCTGGGAGCTTTCAGGATTGCACAGTATTTGTAACAATGTTACACTTCTCCTTGGGCTTCTGAGAGGCTTTTTTGTCTTGAATCTATTTCTCTCATCTCCTTTCTTATCATAATCCTTTGTACTTTTGTATACAAAGGCTGCCTTAATCAACCAAAGACAATAGCAACATAGGTGTTAAAACTTTTCTCCCTGAATTTGGAATTCACAAAAATCCTCCCATAATTAACCCAGATATCAGATGTACCATGATTCATTTAACACAGTTCACCCAACAGGAGAGAGGTGTTATTTTGTTTCTCTTCACAAAAATATGAAAATCTCAAAAAACAGTGAATTGTTTTGAGCTGGAAACCACATACTTGTTATTTTCTTTAGGAAGTGGTGAAGGATTTTTTTTGTGAAAAATTATGTATGTATAAAGATGCTAAATGGAGAGTTTTTTTAAAAAACGAAAAACATTTTAATGAAAAATACATAGGGCTTAAAAAAATAAAACAATATGAAAATCTATAAAGAATGAAGTCAAAATGAAAAAAAATCTACCACACAGATTTCCTGTATGATTTTTATAATCACAATAATAAGAAAATATATTAATGTATGTATACCTCAGAATTTTTCTATGTATTAAAAAAGAACACATGTGCACATAATTATAATGCTAATATACCACTATAACTTTATTACATCCTCGTTCTCCAAAGTTCAAGGGATATATAAATGTTTTCAGATCTTTGTATTTAAATGCATATATTTACATGCAAAACCATCTTTAGCATAATTGGAAGCAATGCATTTCTTTTTATTTATAACTATGATGTGTTTTAAGCATATTTTGTTTTCATAGTTCCTTCTGTATCCATTTCATTTGTAAATTGTTAGAAAATTTTTTGTAATATCAGTATACCAAAATTTACATAACCACCCACTTGGATATGACATATCTGAAAGGTTTCTAACCTTTCAGAAAATACTGTTGTGATCATACAAATATATAAAGTGACATTTATAATATTTAGTAAGTTGTTTTCGAAATGTGCACATACCTCAATTAACAAGTGTTTTAAAGTTTTCACTTTATTCTCATTATATTCTTATTATATTAACATTTCACCATTAAATATTTAACTATTTTTCACTTATCTCTCACTCATCTCAGCAGCAATTAAAGAATTCCTTTAATTCTGAGAAATAATCCTCCAGTATTTCTCTTCCTGTGTCCTCACACCATTTTTCTGGACGCTTCTAGCTGAATATTTGGACAATTTTCCATTTTCCAAAAACCCATAAACCTGTTAGGAGAATTTCACATTTTTCTCCTTGCAAGATTTCCTGGGGTTGTGCCAGCTTAAGACAAATGGGAATGTTAATAGTTTTAAGACCTGGTTGTTCAAGTTGTATATTTTGCATTACTGATTTAAGGATCACATCAAGGTCTCTGAAAACCTCTGAATGAACTCTTAAAGAGATATACAACCAGTACTCATGCTCAGTGACAGAATCAGGTATTGAAAACAATTCTTGAGACCCCACCATGTAGGTTTACAAACAGTTTTCATAAAGATTAAGACAAAATAAGAAAAGCAGTGCAGGCATCCTTGGATAGATCTGACAGCTCCACGGTGCAGATCCCTGGATCCTCAGCTACACAGAACAGGCTTGGATTTGGATTTTCCATTTATAAGTTTGCTAGACTAGAAGGTTCCGTCATTGCCCAAACATTTTCTCTTTGTTTTTCTCTGTGAGGATCTGTGAGGTGCTTTTCTTTCCTCCTTTCTTCCTCAGCATGTTCTCTCTCTGAGGACTTTGTTTCCTCCAACTTTCTGTGATATTTCCCAGACTTTTTGTTAGACTAGTCCTTCCTCTTGAAATAGCATTTCTCTCATTGTGTGATTATACATCATGTTTCTCAGTATGTTTTTCTTCAGTAAAGGAGAATTCAGTTTGCTCTGGGTGAACCCAGGTCTGCATCTATGTTGCTCAATGTCCTTTACTGGACTTCAGCACATTCAGCTCCCTGGATTATAACCTGGGACAAGTAGTTGTCACCAAATTTACTTTAGTATTGATACAGAATAGTGACTCAGTTAAAAATTGTGTGGTGCCAAAATACCCTGGTGGGCGGAGTCTGAAAAAAAGGGGAGAAAAAATGGGCAGCAGGAAAAGAGGGCATATAAAAAGCAAAGAGTGAGGACAGAAGAGCAAAAGAAAAGAAAGAGATGAGAATGGTGGACTGAGAGAACAGGTCCACACAACCTACCAGGGGAAACCCCCTGAAAGGGAGAGTTGGTGGTAGCAAGGAACCATGGAGACTGGCAGAAGAGTAACTGATGTGGAGAATATGGCACCGCAGCAAGGTGGCATAGTGAGCTGGTACCTGGAGATGGCCAGGGATTTGTAAATCTGATTTGTGCATCAGCAATTGTGGAAGAATTTTGGAGTCTTGTAGAAGCGGTGCAGCATGGAGCACTGGAGAAAAGGCAAAGAGAAGAAGCTGGAGAAAGACTGGTCTTTGCAGTGCCTGCCTCAGATTTGGAACAGCAAAGGGCACAATCTTGGACTTGTATCTTTGGGACTTTTGGGACTGAAAATGGTGACTGGATGAAGATAACTGGCCAGTTGTGGCTTTGAGGACTTTTTGTTTTCCTGGTTAGTTTCCTTTGTTAATAAAACCCTGTTATTGAACTGCATTTGAGTGGCAATTGCTAGGCCTGGGTGAGATGGATCTGGTAAGAAAGCTGGGTGGCAGAAGCCACATTTAAAAAGGTGTCACCTTTTTCTGTGACTTGTTGGTTGGTGGCTTTTGTACCTTTTTGACCTGATTTCAGTATGACTTCACAAAACAGCTTGCGGCTCCTGCCCTGGGGAACTTTGGATTATCCCAAGCTGGTATCCGAGCCTCCAAGTTGCCCCTAAAATGATGTAGATTGCAGGCTGTCATATTCTTTACTTAGATGATTGTCAATCACCAGGAAAAAAATAATCTTAAGTACTAGGGAACACAAAACTATGACATGTGTAGATATGTTCATAGGAGTTGGTCACTTTCTTTTAAGTGTTTCTAAGTGCAGTATTGTTGAGAAGTTCTGGGGGGGGGGGGGCTGTCCTCTGTAGGCCCTGGAAAATGGTGGGAGGCATCATCTCTTTCTCTGAGGGAACCTTTGAAAGAAATTGTGCACATGAGGAATTCTGATTTCATGTTAAGTGAGAACATGAATTGTCAAATGGGGATTAACTAAGGATGGAAGAAGAAAACGGATGCCGAGAAGCGAAGGTGTAAGTGATGATGGCCACTTACCTGTTTAATTTCAGATTCATTTTCTACAGCTTGTCCTGAATTCCATTTCCCTAATCCCCTCCTTGACAAGTGGCTTCTCTCAAGCTGTCAGAGGAAGCTTATACTTAGGGAATGCATTCCTCCCTTTGTCTTATCAGCCTTTATTGTATACTAATGATGCTACACAATTTTGTCTTTAGTTTTTCTTTTTTTTTTTTTTTTTTTTTTTTTTTTTTTTTTTTTTTTTTTTTTTTTTTTTTTTTTTTTTTTTTTTTTTTTTTTTTTTTTTTTTTTTTTTTTTTTTTTTTTTTTTTTTTTTTTTTTTTTTAGCTTTTCTGATTACTTCCAAAGAAAGGCACAAATTATATTCCTTGTAGTGGGCACCACTCACTGTGGACTTTGGTTTGCTGTCTGGGTCTGAACTGATACCATGGCCTGTAAGTTCAGAGAGGAGCAAACATCTTTTTATTTTTTAAAGCAAGGGAAATGGTCTGATTTGAAAAGATATTTGTTTTCTAATAATTCAAATCACTCTCAGTTTCTGTAGTGAATAATAAACAACTTTGCCAGAGCACTCAAGAGAACCTTTACTTATTAAGGTAACTTACAACACATTCCTTTAGAGAAAACTTAATTAGTTGATAGACTCAACAACTGTGAATGTGTCAGTGCTGTTCTTCTGTGCACCTTGTGGTCAGTGGAATGTTTGGGGGTTGTCCATTTTATTTTCTTACTTATTACTTATTTTAATCAAAATGATAGCTAGTAGCGCTCTTGCTTATTCAGTTTATAGGAAGCATTTGCTTTTTCATTTGCAAAGTCAGTCCTTATAAAATCAACCAATGTTGTCAGTTTTACTTTTTATCATATAACATACTTCAGATTTAAATTATTTACATAGACACACACAAGAACCATACATGTCAGAATGAAGCCAAAACCAGGTGTGATTTAGATTCATTTTCTCACCCAAAGTATAAAAAGTTAATTTTTGAGTGTTTTAAATTTATGTTTACTGTTTTAATGGTTCTGTTTACATAAGAATTCTATTTTTATTGACTAAGATTTATATAGGTACATACTAACATGTCATTTAAAATGAAAAGCTAGAAAAAGAAAAATTAAGTCATGTCTTACAGAAGGGACTATATAGTATTTCTTTTCAGAAATTTTTATGCACCATTTATAGATAAAGTTATATAGTCTTGAATAAATCTGTCCAATTTTTACAAAAATTTTCTTTAATCTAGGTCAATATTTAATGCCATAGCTTCACTAATGAATTTGATTATTATAGGTATAAGCATAAAATATCAACCTTGACTTTTTACAACATCTTTAGATTCATCATTGTGAACGACATCTTTTATTTATTACTAACGTTGCCACATTACTAGTAAACATATCCTGTAAGGTCATATATATTACAACCTATAAAAGTGTCATAGCATCAGCATTTCATATGATATTTTTGTTTATGTCACAATCCTAATTTCTGAATCAGTGCATCTTTTTTCATAATAACAAACTAGGAAGCAATGCATTTGTATATACTTGAGTTACTTTCCCCAAATGAAATTCTTCAAGTAATGTATATACAGTATTTCTAAGGGGATACTATTAAATTCTTGGTAACTATATACATGGAATGAAGTATAGTTTTGTTCCTGTCAAAGTAATAAACTAGAGTCTTTTACAACTTATTCTTGGTGCTATTAGTCTGTGATTTTTTTGACAACAAGTAGAATAGATCAGAATACACTAATTAAATCTGGGACCAAAAGAGTCTCACATTCATCATAAAAAAAGTCAATCTTCTATAAAATAACAAGACAAATAAGTCTATTAAAATTGGTATTTACAATAGAAATGCCATCATCATCTTCTAAAACTGACAGCCTGTCTGGTTAATCACTTCTTTATAAGTTCATTCAGTCATTAGAGTTTGTTCCTAGTAACAATAAAATTGTTAGATGCAGGGATTATTATATTATCTTGTTTTGGATTCACTTTTGAGCATACTTAGTATTTTAAGAAGCATTTATGAAAGTGTTGATAAAATGTGACTGACTTGTTTTTAACTTTGAGTTAAGTTTGAACCCCCTTAAGGGATGTATTATTTGGGGTGTAAATAACTTGTTCTGGTAGAGAAAACAAAAATCAAGGACAAAAGTGAATAATTTCTCTCTCAACTCACAGTTTTCAAATAAGCAGACCAGCCCTGCTTTTGATACAGATTGCATTGATCTGCTTTCCCCAGTCTACCTACTAATAGAAGTTAAAAGATGCCACCATTCAAAATACTATGAGGGTGGGCAAAAACTCATATAGAGTAGGAATAACTATTGACTTATGCCCAGACTGCTCTGGCTCCCCCAGCTACCTGGATGTTAATTCTTAAGTCACCATGCCTGCGGTGAGTGTGTTTTCTCCGTAGACACCATCTCCACAGCTCAACTATCCCCTTTCTCCAGAGATCACCTGCTTCCAATCCCAGACTTTGGATAGCTGATTGTTATGAAGAAATTTGATCTAGATGTGCCAAAGGCACAAGACTTGCTCCCAGCTGAAAACAGTTGTGAAAAATCTACCAAATACTACTGGAGGCATTTCACATTTAGAGCTACTAAAATGAGTAAAGCTTGTTTATGAACATCCGCCTGTACTTTTTCCTCAGCAAATCCAGTGTCAATTTCTATTCAGCTGTGTGTGTGGCCTTGCTTTATTCCATTCAATATTATTGCTGTGTGTTAGATTTTTAATTAATCAGGAGATCATTTTGGCTGCTATGATAACCAGCATGCAGATAAAATAAGAGTTAATTTTATCTCTCTTGCAACTCGACAGTTTATGTTAAGAAATCTGGGCTTGATATAGAAGTTCCACTATGTTGGCTTTCAAAAGTTTCTGTTCTTCTTCATGGTTTGTTGTCTGTGCTTTGCCTGCACAAAAGATGTCTGCTACCTGCAAGAGATACCAGCAGAAG
The DNA here is from genome assembly GCA_004024945.1 of Uropsilus gracilis. Classification (NCBI taxonomy): domain Eukaryota; kingdom Metazoa; phylum Chordata; class Mammalia; order Eulipotyphla; family Talpidae; genus Uropsilus; species Uropsilus gracilis. The sequence goes on along the minus strand of PVHY01002395.1, from coordinate 42,877 downwards.
ATAGATGGTGTGAATAGGCGCTTATTCTTTTCTTAGAAGACATGATCAAAAGCCTCACCTATTCTATCCATTCACATCACACTGTCCAGAAACTACTCTGCACCCAACAAGATAGCAAGACACCCCCAAACTGGTGTTAATCAGGGAACAGCTTTAAGCCCATCCAAAAGAGCTACTTTTTATTTTTATTCTTTTTTTATATAAAATATTTTTAAATAAAATATTCTATTTTATTTTTATTTTTTGTTATGGTGCAAGAAAGGATTGATTTGGTGGATGGGGAATGGAAGAAACTGGGAATGGAAGAAACTCTTTAGTGCTAGATTTTTTCCAAAACCTCCAAATTGGTAATAGTTTCAATTATTACTAAACATATATTAATTAAATACAACTGTATGTTTTATTTTGTGAAAAATGAGATGTGATGTATTGTTTTTTAAAATAAAGAACAAAAACAGAAGTGAGTGCACAAAAGGAATAACTTTAGTTTGGGGAGCTAACAGGGATACCCAGAGATTGTCTGATGTGACCCCAATTTGTTGTGATGGGAAGTGTTGCTACATAAACTTTAGGTACACATATCTGAGGATATAAGTATATGGAATTTTTGTTTCTTTCTTTGGAGATGTTCTCTCATTATTACCAAGATAATCATTTACTAGTAAGCAGGAAACTTGGGTACAAATAAAAGTTCAAAATAATGGTGTAACAGTTGATTTTTGGACTGATTAAATAGGTAATAGCATTTGTTAATAAATATATATTATTTTAAACTTTAAAATTCTGCCCATTTCTCTTTACTTTCTTCTTTAAAGTTAAAATTCTATGTCATAGTTTCTTATCTACCTTTTTGTATGTTCTATATTTTCATGGGCACACATTATCTTTGTTGTTGTTTAAGAATCGAGTCTTCTATATTTGAAATTAACTCTTTTGCCATATCATGGTTCCTTTCTTTCATCCAGTAAATATAATGTCATAAGATAGTGTTTATTATATGAGCATCATTTTTATTATGAGAAATGACTGTTACATAGCTCTGTGATGACGTATTTACATTTTAGAACAGATAAAATTATATGTTTTGTTCAAATAGTGACTTTCTTGGTTTGAAAAATTTATGAAGATTGATATACTGTGAATCCTGCATAGCATTTAGACCTAATCCTTTAATATTTCAAGGGGGAGGGGTGGACTTTAAATAGGTCCTTGAACAACAGCCTTCAAAGAACCATTAACTTGATGCTGAAATAACAGAGATTTTGCTTTGTAAGGGTGATAGATACCCCCAAACACAAGCTACTTCATCCTCAGAAAGCGTGATTAGATATTTAATTAACTCGACTTGAGTTTAAAGACTTCAAACTAAATTAAATGTTACTCAGTTTAGTAACTGAACAATGATCTTATCCAAATGAACTTAATAACTATGAAAATCATTTACTAGAACTCCTAGAAAGGGAAAATTTCCTCTGTTTACCATGATTATATATAATATGTGAGTATCAGAGTAGAGGAAATTGAATATATGTGCTTATACATTTATAGACTTTAAAATAATTAACTTATTAAAAATATAGGAAATCATATTACAAATTGTTACTCTCTTAAACTAGGGAAAACCACTTACATCCATTATTGAAAATAGTCTCTAAAACTCCAAGAATTGCCTGCATTTATTTATTTATTTTATTAGCTTTATTTTTTATTGATTGCATATATATACCTGCGCATATATAGTTGTACATGTACAAAAGCATGTGCACATGTGTATATATGTATATATCTATACATGTATGTATACATGTTTATACATAAATACATCTATATAGGTATAGATGTATATGTGTATAGATCTATAGATATGACATCATCGTCTATGCAGAGATCCTCACATCACTTTATCACCAGTGAGCAATCTCAGTCTTTTGTGCCCTCCCGCTGCCCAGTTTTCTCCCTCCTCCCCCTCTTTCACTGTATGTTTCAGTTCTTTGTTTTTGGCAGTGTTATATTTTTCTTGTCCATTTCTTTATTTTTCCTAAATCCCTCATGTAGTGAAACCATCCCATATTTCTTTTCCTTTCTGACTTATTTCTACTAACATGATTCCCTCTAGCTCCATCCATGTTGCTGCAAATGATCTAAGGTTTTCTTCTTTGATTGATGCATAATATTCCATTGTGTAAATATACCACATCTTTTCCAGTCATGTGTTCATTTTGGGGAATTTAGGCTGTTTCCATATCTTGGCAGTTGTAAATACTAGCTGCAATAAATGTGAATGCACAGCTGTCCTTATGAATTAGTGTTTTTATATCCATTGGATAGATTCCCAGTAGTGGGATTGCTGGGTCAAATAGTAGTTCTAATTTAAATTGTTTGAGGGTCTTCCACACAGCTATATGCAGATGACATGATACTCTCTATATAGAAAACTCCAAATAATCCACAGAAAAACTAACTGAAATAATTTACCAGTTCAGTAAAGTAGCTGGCTACAAAATCAACACACAATAATCAGTGGCCTTTTATATGTAAAATCTCAGGCTTAAGAAGAAGAAATTAAAAAATACTTCATTTACCATTACACCAATGAAAATTAAATACCTGGGAATAAACCTAACGAGAGACATAAAGAACCTATACAAAGAAAACTACAAAACATTCCTAAAAGAAATAGAAGACATTAAAAAAAATGGAAAGACATTTTCTGTTTATGGATTGGAACAATGAATATCATAAAAATGGCTATTCTACCAAAAGCAATCTACAGATTCAGTGCAATCCCAATAAAAATCGCAAGGTCATTTTTTAAAAGAGATAGAACAAAAATTACCAAAATTCATGTGGAATAATAAAAGATCTCAAATATGGAAAATCTTCCTGATCAAAAAAAGACAGAACCGAGATATTACAATCCCAGACTTCAAATTTACTGCATTAAAACAGCATGATACTGGTACAAAAACAATTAGACCAACAGATCTAAAAAATAAATAAATAAATAAATAAATAAATAAATAAATAAATAAATAAATAAATAAATAAATAAAAACCACACATATATGGGCAACTAATCTTTGACAAAGGGGCAAAAAACATAATTGGAACAAGGACAACCTCTTCAATAAATTGTGCTGGGAAAATTGGACTAATACATGCAAAAATATGGACCAGGACAACTTCCTCACACCTTGTACAAAAATCAACTCCAAATGGATAAAAGACTTGGAATTTAAGACCTAAAACCATAAAAAATACATAGAGGAAAATTTGGGCAAAACCCTCTATGAATTACACATCAGAAATCCATTTCTGGACACATCTACAACTGGTAAAAAAATGAAGGAAAACAAACAGCTGGAATTACATCAAACTAAAAAGCTTCTGTACAGCAAAAGAGACAACAACAACAACAAAAAAGAAACAAAAAGAAACCCTACCAAGTGGGAGAAAATTTTTGTCCTCCATACAAGTGATAAGGGTTTCATAAGAAAGATCCACAAAGAACTCACACAACTTAACAAAAACAGAGCAAATAGCCCAGTTGAAAAATGGGACAAGAGTTAAAAAGACACTTCTTCAAAGAGGAACTACAGATGGCCAAAATAAGCATATGAAAAAAAAAAGTTCCATGTCACTAATAATCAGAGAAATGCAAATCAAAACCACACTGAGATACCATCTTACATCAATTAAGAATGACCCATGTAAAAAAACCAGCAAAATGAAGTGCTGGTGCAGATGTGGAGAAAAAGGAACACTCTTACACTGCTGGTGATGGTGCAAACTGATCCATTCACTATAAAAAAATATTTTTTAATCATAGAAGAGGGAGCATTTCAACTATTATTAAAACTATACACATTTACTATGACAACATTTAGAAAGTAAAGGGTTAGGTACCAGAACAAGTACTTCAACATATCGGGGAGAAATTCCTCTAAGTAAGGTACAAGTAGGCATTTATTTCACAGTAAAGAAAACATGAATGGGCCATGGATTTAGAAAACAAAAAGAGTATTGCTGGTATGCAAATTAATGATAATAAGTAAGTATATTATACCCATGAGAGAAGAAAAATTAAAAGTGGACTGTTTTAGAAAGTACTGATGCAGCTATGAAACTGGAGAATCTCATATATTCATGATCAGAGAGCTACTAAGTATACCTCAAGCTTTCTTTCACACCTTTATAGAAAATTTGCAGGGACCACACTTGAGACATCTCTATAAATTTTTGATTCATTCTGAAAGTAGAAGATAACAGAGTAGATACTGCTTGACATCATTTTTCATCTCACTAACTTTGTCTTTTTACCATAATGTTCCACAACAGGCACATCTCATATAAAATATTAATTTGTAGTCATTGATTCTGGCTCATATTTCAAAAGAAGCCTGGCTGAGATACCTAGAAAAGCTCAACATGAATATAACTTTATGTTCCAGAAACTCATAAATATAAACCCAGGAAGAATTCTTAAACATGTACACTGAGAGACATAGTATGGTGTTATTCCAAACAGCATTTTTTTTATAATATAATGAAACTGGGGAATAGTTTTTTTTTTTATCTCAATAATTAAGTTATGTAGAGTATTGGATACATCAGTGCATAATGATGAAAACTCTCCCATATTAATGTGGATATCCTCAGAAATTAAAATATTGAAATGAATAAATGTTACCAAAAAATCACAGAACATGAATTGTTACCAAACAGTGTTGCTGAACATTGAACACTCTTGAAATTATGTACAATCTTGTCTACAGGTGAACTTTCATTAGTTGACTAATAGCATGTGACTTACATCTCAGTATTTCAGAAGTTAGCATCTCAGTATTTCTGCTGTGACTTCTGTAGAAGTAACCTTTGTTTTAGCTGTTAGTGCCCCCAAAGTGCCCACTAAGCAATGCCAAAAATTCATAAATCAAAAGGGAAACCAGAGATGTTGAAAATTTTGCATTTAATGAAAGACAAAAAGAAATGCATGTTGGGTTTGCTGAGATCTATGAAAGAATGAATGTCTTTTTAATAAAATTATGAAGGACAAAGGAATCTGTGCTAGTTTCACTCTCTCAAAATTCTTATATGTTATTTGTATAATAAAGGGGGTGGTAGAAATAAATGTATTGACCTAATATCTATATTTTCCAAATTATGTTTTTTTGAGTAAGTTGCCTGACCCCACATACAGAAAGATAACTGAGGAACAGACATGGGGTAAGATTTCTGTGTTATGCTATTGCACAGTTTTTAAATTTTGGAAACAGAACAGTTTTAGCTATGTAACCAATAACTAAATAAAGTTAAAATGTGAAAAATCATAAATCTGAGAATAGAGTTGTTGGCATGTTTTTGCTTTTATTTGAAGTTTATTTTTAGAGACATGATCTTGAATGTTGAATAAAATATACGGACACATATCATGATTTGAAATGGAAGGAAAGACCTATCCTTTCTGTATTTTTCCAAAATTTTATATTATCTATATTTATATTATACAATACAGACTTTTTCAAAATTAGAACCTTTTACTAAATTTCTGTCAATTATCTGTCAGTTATTGAAATAAAAGGCTTATGTTTTTAGGTAAAGGATAATTATAAAAATAGTCCTATAAGTCTGTGTAGACAAAATAGAAGTCACTCTAAGGGGAATTAATGGAATTTTCATAAATTATGTAATTTAGTTCTTTTAACATGGTTCATTGCTGGATAATATACATGACCAAATAATCACTAGAATTCACATCTCTTACTATCAGCTTATAGACATTAATAAGTGTTATTAAATCAGCACATAGGCACATTTATAAACACTGACTGAAGAACAAAGCTTAATGCAACATAGTTTAACCTATTGCTTCTGAATTCAGAAAACCTCATTTTGAGTTTAGACTACATCATGTATTCAGTATTTTTCCCCCACTTGCCATGTGGCAAAAAATAAATTGATCAGTTTTTCTCACAGTGATTGTGAACAATACATGAAAATACATGAAAAACATATGAAAAATACTGCATATTAAAAGTGAAAAAAATACTGAAAAGTAAACATGCGTATCTTGAACTTTATTTTAGTATTGCTAATAAATTAAATGCTTTCCACCCTCAAACCACCCGTACACATACCCCATCAGCCCCAATGTCTCACTGCCTATACCCTTTCCTATATTTCCCATGGTAACTGTTATTTTCTTTTTTGCTCAGATTATTTTTTTTTCTATTGTTGGCATATAATTTTGAGGTAGTCCATAGATGAGTGAAACCATATGATACCCATCTTTCACATTTTACCTTTCAACTTTTGGCTGATTTCACTCAACATAAATATATCAAGGTCCATCCATTTTGTGCCAAATGTTACCACTTCATCTTTCTTCAGAGCTGTGTAATATTCCCTAGAATATATATTGCTCTGCAATTTCTTCATCCATTCATCTGTTGACTGACACTGGATTAGATTTGGCATGTTACCATATACACAGATGTACAAAAACAGAAATATTTTTGTGTTACATTTTCATACCAAATCTTGAAAACTTAATGCCATTTTGCTTCTATTTAAAGCACTGTTTGTCTTCATTTCTTCAGAATCTCCTTTAGTGATCTTTTTTATATATCCAGTCTCATTAGTGAAGCACTCTCTTTATTCCTGGATCTTCACTCTGAGCTCTTGTGTCTACCTGTCTACCTTTAACTGGTCTGCCAATATCTCATTTAACATTTTAATACTGTTTTGCAGTTGTCAGCAGATAGCTCTATTTCTGTCTACAATTTTCCTGAGACTTCTACCTTTCTCATTTTGCTTTTCAATGTTTTGATGAGATGTTCCTTAACCATTGCTATTTATGTGAGTGAGTGTGTGTGTGTGTGTGTGTGTGTGTGAGAGAGAGAGAGAGAGAGAGAGAGAGATTGTGTGTGTGATTATCTTTCCACAATAAGCTGCATTCTCTTCTCTGCTTAGGTTATCTCTGCTTACCTCCCTATCTCCCTGCTTTTCCTTTATTCTGGAGACCATGATTTATAAAGCTCTGGATTCCCAGTGCAAAGGACAATATTCAGATCTCCAGGCTTAAACTAGGGGAACAATTTGCACTTGGCTCAAAGGTGGCACTGTGTATGTAGTAGAAACACATGTGCTTCCTAAGCCCCATCACCACCCACAAGGTCTTCAATGTTCTGCTCTTGTCTGATATGGGTCTGCAGGACTAGGAAGTTCGTGTGCTTTTGTTTGGCTTCCAGAGGATTTGTGAGTTCACTCTCAAGTCTATGTTTTGATCCAGAGCTTTGATGGAATATGGACTGGCTCCACTTGGCTTTTATTTGTATTCTTGTGGAATGGTTGATGGGAGGGAACTTTCATAGCCATGCAGCACCAACTGTAGTCATCCCAATTTCCTGGGTCAGAATTTCTAAGCTTGTCATGGCCTGGATCAGGAAGATTCCCTCAAGGAAGTCTGTGATGCTTTGGGTTTCCCTTGGCTAAACTTTGGGTGACCCCCAACCCAGACACATTCCCCTCTCACCTCTTCCTGTTCTTTCCCCTCAAAGGCCACCAGTCTCAGTTCTTGAACTTCCTGTGTATCTTCTGGCACTGGATAGCTGGTACAAAATAAATCTTGTGTCTGAATCTTTCTAGGAGTACATTTAAATAATAGTTGATATTTGTTGTTGTTGTTTGTTTGTTTTCAAAGAAGAGGATGACTCCATCCTCTTTATCCTGAGAGTGGAGTCAAGTGTTGTACATTTATAGTCAAGCTTTTCTTGTATATAAAAATAATGACTTGGTTCTGAAAAAGCCATAAATATAAGAACAAATACATTTTGCGGCCCTTGATTTAATTTTCATGTTTTGTAGTTATATTATGATGAAATATTTTAAAACCAGGAGCAAAACATTTAAACGTTTTCAGAAAACATAAAAGTTCTATTAATAGATATGCAATGGGCAAGTTCTTTTTGTAGACAATTGGCCATTGGTAGTCAGCATATGAGATGACATTCAGATGTACTGGGTAATTAAAGAATTTCAGTCACTGTAAGACTTTTTAATATTTCTAGTAGAATATGGTTTTGATTGATTTAATCTTCACAGTGTTGTGGGTGTATAGTCTGGTTAGAAATAGTCTTTGGCCTGCTCATATTGAAGCAGATGTACTATTTGCATAAGTGGGATGTTATATGTGGGCTAGTATTTTTGGCTGCCTTTAGATTTATGACACTAATTCATATTTTGCACAGACAGATGAAAACCTGACAGTGTGAAAAGAGGAGTTAATCAATTTCCTTTTAAAATTTAGTTAGAATGACTGATTTAAATTTGCATATATGTGAATCTGATTACTTCATTTTTGGATGTATATGAAACAGTGCATTTTCAGTCAGTTTATGATGTCTCATTGTAATGTTAGCAATTGAGCTAGGGGCAGATGCAAGCAAATGGAAGGAAGGATTATTTATATTAACAAAGAAATATGTATCCTAATTTTGGGGATGAAAGAGACATTTGAAACTGAATCATAAACTCAATGATTGGCTCATATTTCTAGAAAAGAATATATTCTTTGTTTGATGAAATGTTATAATCTTTACTAAGCAGTCAAGTTCTACAGAAAAAAATACAAAAATTCATTATACAATACAATTTGTCATGAAGTTGTTTGGAGAGCTTCTGTTTCTTATGAAATTTTCTTTATTTGGCATAATAGATTTGAAATACTTAGTAATTGAATTTTTCTGTGGCTTTAGTAATTGAAATTGAATTTTCCTGTGGTTTTAGATACTGTGTGGCATGTAATAGATACTACTTTAAAGAATTTAAATTGAAATTTTTATAAACTAGGTCATGATGCCTTATATACTTTTCATAAAATATTTCTTCCTAAATAGTAAGGGGATAAAACAAAGTAGACAAAACAATCCCAAGGAGCTGTCTGTAGAACCAAGCCTACCAGAAGGAGAGGAATGAGCCAGAGGGGAGAGAAGAAACCCCTGGACTGATGCTTAGATATTGGGATAGTGGAGTAACATATAGCTGCTGAGGTATGGACTGTCCCCTTCAGTCATATGCAGTGTCACAAGCTAACATTGCCTCAATACACATATCTTTTCTTTCAAAAGGATGTCTGTGGGATATAGGTAAAACAGACAGAAGCACAAGGCCAATTTAAAACTAAATGTTAGCAGAAAGCTAGCATAGAGCAAGGTGGGAGGAGGGAAAAATTGGGGGAGGGATGGGCACAAGAGATTACTATGGTGGTTAATGGGTGATTAGGTGGTGGAAGAACCTTGGGATAGACAAGGATGTAGTAGATATATATGTACAATCAATTTGAAAAAAGTAAAATTAAAAAATCTGTATAAAATTAAAATAAAGTTGCCTTGGAAATAAAAGGATATCTTCAAGTATAAAAGCTTTTGAAAAGGAAATTTATATATTGAATTTGTATATTCAAATAGATTAACTAATTGGTCTTATGCAGTAAATGATTAATAAGACTGTTTTCTTTTGGAAGAGTATTCTGATAACTCCATGAGTAATGTATTGATAAGCAACGAATGGAAGCAGATATACCAGATGGAGATTGCTGTCATTCGTTAGCAGAACTCTTATGAAGTTTTGAGCCAACAAAGTGGTAAATAAGGGTAGAAAGATAAAATAAGGTAAAAAGTGGCTATGAAAGGACATTGGACAATTTTTGTAATTCATCTTTTAAAAACTTAAATATGAATCTCTAATAATATTTGACATCCCAAAATATATAGTAAGATCAAAATAAAATTACTGGCATTCTTGAAAGAGAGATAAAAGGCTATACTCAGAAAAGGATAGTAGAGATAAACATGTATATATAAGAAAGCACTGGAAATTAGTGTTAATAAATATAAAGAATCGTAGGTAAATGTAACCATATTTGGAGTTTAGCAAATGAATATTTTATTCAATTTTTTTATGTAGTCTAAACAGCTCCTTTATAAATCTTATTATTAGATTTGTATGTCTAAGGCACTTTTTAGTTGACTCTAAATTAAAATTAATTTAAATATTTTTCCATATTTGTTTTATATCTAATTCATTGTGGTATGCAAAAAAATGGTCAATGATGTCTTACTTCTGATTTATAAATAAGTGAAATGGCAAAAGATTTTGCAAATGAGACTAAGCTAAAGATCTTAAGCTGGGAAGATTATCATGGGAAATTCTATAGGTTTAAAAAAAATGTCTTTTATTGAGTATTATGTATCATTCACAAAATGTTATTTAAAAACTTTCTCTGTGTTTCACTCATTCACTGAAACCATTAATCTTAACCTTGGCCTATAATGATCTGTTTACTATCTCTTTATTTTTTGACATTTCATGAATGTTACGTAATTGGAATTCTGAAATTTGCATTTTTTTCAGATTAGCTTTTTCCACCGAATGATATAAAGATAAAGTCAAAATGTATTTGTAGATGAATTGTCAATGTGTGTATGAACACATCAGTGGATTGGCATATACGTTGACATAATTTTTAATATTTACATATCTAATCTTTCTGATTTCCAAAATAGCAATAGTAAAAGATGAATAAAAACAAAAGTTAAACCATATCATATTTAAAACCATATATACATATGTTTAAGATATAGATATAGATATCTATATCTTAATCTTAAACAGGTTGGTAATAGTTGATAATATCAAAAAACATAACTTTAAAATGTGAGACAGTTTCTATTAGCACAAGCTTAATTTTAAGATCTCTTTTCAACCCAATCTAAACCATCTGGGGAGAAATTCCTTCAGGGAAAATAAAGAACACGGCATTATGCTTCTCTTTGCTCCCATTAACAGTCATTGCAGACTTCTTAATCACATCTGTTCTTCAACATCATCTGACCATATGTTCATACAGATGAAACATTAACACCCATTGATTGCACAATTCCATTAATCTCTATCATCCTTGTCACAGATAATTTTCTCCAGAGATACACTTAAATACTAGAGTTTTTTTTTTTTTTTTATTGATTACACTTTAGCCAGTGATCCACTTTAGTCCTAAACTTATCATTTGTCTTTTCTCTTGTCTTGGAAGACTTACTATGTAGTGACCAAACTGATATCTGATATGCATCTCATGTTTTGCACAACCACCACCTCAGATTTCCTTACACTAGTGGAAATCTTGTACTGTTCTAAGAACATTCATTGGTTATAGTATTTAGCTTCTCCTAACTCTCAGAACACTCACCCTCAACTGTCTTACTCCAATTTTCTCCTTTCTTGGTCATTCAGTAGCTAATTGAGGTTTTGGTTCTAGGGTAAACTTAAAGTCTTTCTACTCAAGTCTTTCTTCTTCCTCCATCTCCTCCCTCACAAAGCACAAACAGTGGTCACTTACATATAAATCAATATTTCCTGAAGGTATGCACATTTTAACATAAATCCCTTACAAGTAATAGTCTACATATTTACAGGACAATGCTTGGATAATAACAGATGTCTTTATTCTGACATTGTTTGCTAAAGCAACTTAATTACTATGCATTGTTTTAACAGTGGTGATTTATTATATATGAGCATGTGTGCATGTGCAAATTTTTTATTCCAGCAACACTGGTTTACAATGTTGCATACAATTTAAAGTTATATGCTCACACCCTTTAGATATACTTTACCACATCACACCCACCATAGACAGTCATAGTTCTCCACTACAATCTCTTATGCCCTCTCCACTCTTAGTTCTCTCCTTCTCCCTCCGGATTCTTTCTAGGGTTTATTATTCACTCATTTTTTTCTAGCCTTTTGTTTTGCTCCTCTGTGTCCCACATATAAGTGACATCATTTGGTATAGGTCTTTCTCCTTCTGACTTTGTTTTACTTGGTATCATCTCCTTTAGTTCCACTCATATCATCATACATGGCAAGGAATCATCTCCTTTTGTAGCTGAATAGCATTCCGTTGTATATATACCACATCTTCCTACTCTTGGTGACTAGGTTGTTTCCATAATGTAGCTATTGCAAATAGTGCTGCTGTACAGATTAGTGTCTCTGCATTCTCAGGGTAAATACCTAGGAGTGGGACTTCTGGGCCATATAGTATATATATATATAATATAATATAATATGATATGATATGATATGATATGATATATGATATGATATGATATAATATAATAAATATAATATAATATAATATATAAGATATATATATATATAAATATTTTGAGCACCCTCCATGCTGTTCTACATAGATGGCTGCACCAGCCTATATGTTCACCAGTGTACAGAGTTTCCCTGTTTCTTCATATCCTCACCTACACTTGTTTCTGGTCTTTTTGATGTGGCTCAGTCTTACAGGTGTGAGGTTGTATCTCCTTGTGGCTTTGTTTTGCATTTTCATGATTTTTCATGATGATTAACTATTCTTTCCATGTTCTCATTGGCCATCTGTCTGCCTTCTTTGGAGGAGGGCCTGTTTAGCAACTTTGCCCATTTTTGTTTGAGTTATTATGTCTACTTTTAGTTGAGTTGTATGAGCTTTTTATAACTCTTAGATACCGGCCTTTTATCAGATAGATGTGGTGTAAGCATTTTCTTTGATTAAATAGGGTGTCTTTTTGTTTTAGCGATAGTTTCTTTTTTTGTGCAGGAGTTTTACGTTAATGTAATTCAAATTGTTTCTATTTCCCTTTATCTCTCTTGCTATTGGAGACAAATCCACAGATACAGGACTTCTTACTTATTAGAAAAGTATGTGAGCTCTGCCAACTGCAAACACTTTTCTCAAAAACCTTGTTTGACTTTATCTTTTAGTAAAGGCAATTTAAACGTTTTACAGTATTATAATATTGTTTATATCAGATTTGATATTGAATTTCAGAAAAATTAGAAGTAAATGGTAAGTTTTAATTTTTTTTATGTCCTATTGTTACTTAGTACACAGAATGTTTGCCATTTTTTCATATGCCTACCATATTGTTTTTCTATGATTAATTAGCATTGTTTTATTTAATCTTTAAAATATCTTTGTAAAGTTAACAGTAAACTTAACCACTTTACAGCTGATGAGGCATAGGCGGAGCATAGAAGTTGTTTACCATTGTACATTCCTTGTACTGGGGAGCTAACATCCAATTCATGATGGTATTTTTCTTAGTACCGATATTCCTCAACAATTCATTAAAACACTTGATTGCCAAATGTCCTTTAATTTCACAGATTGCTTTTCTGTTATTCACTATAGTATGGTTATGTGGAAGAATTTCTGCAAGATGTATTGAGCAAATGTAATTAAATCAGATGCTGTGCCAGGAAATCAATATAAAATAGTACACTGTTAGGTAGATACTATTTTGCAAGAGTTGAGTCAGTGGCAATGTTAGATAGTGAGATAAGTGATTACAATAGAGAATGATTAGAAGGAAACAGGTGAGTAAAAGTTTTTGTTTTTGTTTGTTTGTTGAATTATTTAAAAGGAATGAAATGATTTTAACAGTTCCTGGGGAATGTTGATGTCTATGCTAAAAACAGAATGATAAGATGAAAAGTAGAGGGATCAGTGTGGGATGAGTTAAAAAAAAAAAACAGTTTGAGGCAGAGAGAGAAAGAATATTCTGTGTGGCATAAATCACAGGAAATAAAAGCCATAATATGCCTTCAAAATTGAATAAAATTGCCTGACTAGAACAAAGATAATTGATTAACTGGTGATGAGGCAGGAGAAGAAGATTTGAGTGTAGAAGTGGTTATTTTGTATTTTTTCAAATACATAATAGGGAACTAACCATTGCATTTTTTTTATTGTTTACACACTTCTTTACATTCACTTTCTTTACATTCATTGTATACCCTTGCGTTCATTATATACACTTTCTTTACATTCATTGTATACCCTGAAGTTCTCCTACCATCATATCACCCGTGAACCATCATCCCAATCTCTTGTGTTCATCCCTACCCTGATTTCTCTCTCCCTCCTTCTTTCCCTCCCTTCCTCCCTCCCCCTCCCTTGCTGTTGCTTTAGTTCTGTGGTTGTTAGTTTTAACTTTTTGTGGTTCTTTGACTTGTTTTCCTTCTATCCCACACATGAAACCCTTGTTATTTTTTTCCTTTTTGGCTTATTTCCACTAGCATGATTCTTTCTAGTCAATTGATCCTTTTAAAGGGCACACTTAGTGATATTAAGTACATTACCTTGTTCCATCATCATCACTGTCCACAGATCTCTATTCATCATGTGAAGCTGAAACTGTGTATCAATTAAACTTGAACTCGTTCCCACTCAGGCTGTGTCCAGCAATCACCAATGGACTTTCTCTATGAATTTGCCTACTTAGCTATGCCAGTCATAAAGTCACTTGAATATCACATCAGTGGATTCATATAATTATCTTTGTTATGACTGGCTTCTCTTAGATTAAACTCTTCAATTGTCCTTATTAGCATGTGTCAGAAGTTTTTTCCTCCCTGTGGCCAAATAAATTTTGTGTATATATGTTGCATTTTGCTTATCCTTTCATTCATGGATGGGTATTTGGGTTGCTTTCACCCCTTGTGAATAACCAATAATGCTGCAGTGAGTGGACATAGCTATATAAATATCACTTCTTAGTCCTGCTTTCAGTTATTTTGGTTATATGCCCAAAAAGTATAGTGCTAAATACTGCGAAAACTGTCCTGAAAAATTTTTAAGGAACAGATATGCTGTTTTCCATAGCAGGTGTGACATTTTATATTCTCCCTAGGCATAAGGGTTCAGTTTTTCTACATTATCAATAATATTTGTTATTTTCTGGTTTTCTTTTTCTTTGTTTTGTTTTATGTTAAACATTGTGATGATATATGGTGGGAAATATCAGTCTCTATAAAATTTGAAATTATAACTCAAACTAGAGTATTGGAAACTGCCTTATACATTTAAGTTTTGAAAAAAATCCCCCTATGTTAGAATCGTATGTCTCAGGAATGACACTCCTGCTAATCCTGGGTTGGTTAAGTCAGCCACCTTCAGAGCTTCGAGCAGCTTCCCAAGGGAAACATTAGATATTCTTAAAAGTGCAAAGAAACTACGAACAGTTAAAACAAAACAGAACAAAACAAAATCAGCATATATCCATGTGCTTCACATGCTAAGAAAATATAAAGAAGACTTGACAAGAACTACTCTAGTATCTATTTAATGAATTCACTAAATTTTCTCCTGTTTTGGAAATATTCCTTATTTGAACAAAAATTTAACATTAAGATTGTTTTTTGGAATGAGCATTCACTTGTCCTATATAGCACATACAAGTCTGAAGTTGAAAAAATGAATGAGTGCTACCTAGTTTCTTCGGACTAGGTATACATCATCTATAGGATATGTATTTATCATATATTATTATAATATATATTATATAATATATAATAATTATGTAATACACACAATTATATATTGTGTGTAATTATTATATAGTATGACAATATAAGATATATAGTATATATATTATAGTACATAATATGATATATATTCATATATAAGTAGTTTAAAATTCAATTTTCTGTCATATATAACATACATTTTAGTGTGTTTTTGTCTCAGAATCAGGTCAGAAATGCCAAGTTTTAATAAACTCCCTGTGAATCAGCCTACCATTTCTCAGTATGCATTAATTTCTATTCATTTCTGCCTTTCATATTGTTTCTTACTTTCTTTTGACCAAGGTTACACTCATTAGTGATGAAATGATAGAGAATGTCAGCAATACCATTCTCACCGAACATTTCGGGACTGCACTGTGAGTAAGGGAGACTGGTGTAACGTATATGTGTGAATTTATCACAGAGACCAGGTTTTATTACTCCATGAAACAATGCAGGCAGGTCATTATGATTCCTCATCAGAAAAATAAAAACCAAAAGCAGATGTAACAAAGCAAAACTAACAACAACAAATCCCAAGTAAATCTCAAGACCTCAGGCTTTTCTCTACTAAGGAAATACAAGCTTGTGTGAAAAACATGGCATTTAATTCATTTGCTAATATAGCTGCTATTATCTGCCCTTACCTTCCCCCCATGTACACTCTGCTACTCTTACATTACTATTAGTGTAACACAATGTCAGGGTACGGGAATACTTTGACTCTAGTTCTAACTTTGACTTTTTTGAGTATATATTAAGTAAGAGGACATGATTATTCTTTTTTCTCTTACACATTCACACACAGCATATAAGCTCATTTGCCCTCATGTTGTTCAAAAGAGCGATGTTGTACTTATTACTTAGATACAAAAGGATGAGCCATGTAAATAATGTGCATAAATTCATGAATGACATCCCACCAGGTATAATGAGAAAATAAATATTTTATATTCCTTCAACTTTGCATTAAGTAAATACATGATTTTGAAAATATTTTTGGGAACTTTGCATTGTATAACAATGTTTGCAAAAGTGGTTTCCTCCTCATCCAAGTTATTACATGTGAAAATACTTTCATTTTCAAATATTGCTTAACTATAAATAACTTTATTGACTGCATCTTGTTTTCCCATAACTTCCTAATCTGCCTTCCTTTCTTTCTTTCTTTCTTTCTTTCTTTCTTTCTTTCTTTCTTTCTTTCTTTCTTTCTTTCTTTCTTTCTTTCTTTCTTTCTTTCTTTCTTTCTTTCTTTCTTTCTTTCTTTCCTTCTTTCTTTCTTTCTTTTTAATTGTTTCATTCTGGGTAGTGCTGTATCATCAAAAACTTTAATATTTATTTATTTATTTTTGCAATATGTTTTCCTCCATTAGTATATTTCACTGGTATATTTTACTAGTATATTTCACTAGTATATTTTAATGGTAATCACAGATTTTGCAGTCTTCATCACTAGAAATTGGCTTGAAATTATCTGGCTCTAGTTAACTTTTGGATGGTGTGGAAGACCGTTATAATAAGTTACATTGTCATTTATGGTAATTCATCTGTTTTACTCTGGGTCAATTTTAATTTGATGATTTTCTCATTATGAATTATATTTCCTACTCTTTTGCAAGTCTAGTAATTTTCAAAAGCAGGCTTACTTGATAACTGTATAGTTTTAGGTTCCTATGGATAGTTTTGAGTTTTTAAAATACTATTTGAGTATATAGTTAGGTTGTAGAAACTATTTGATAGGTTTGAGTCTTGCTTTTAATATTTGCTTGGTAAAATTAAATCCTGAAGAATAAGTACCCTTCACTTCTAAGGCCTGAATCCTGAGTACTCTCTCCAATGTTTCACTAGCCAGGAGGTGTTCATATCAGGTTGCTGGCAGTAGATGCTTCCTCAGAGGTGATACTCATCATCTGAGTACATGAGCTCTGCAGATGCAGATGGGCAGTTGTAAAATACTAAACTATTATTATTATTTATTATTATTATAAAGATTGCAGAAGACTGCTTAGAACAGAGTCATTGGTTATTGTAATAACCTGACAGAATGTATAGTAATCCATCCAGGCCAAATAAATAGCAAAATCCAGACAGATGTTCTGGCTATGTTCTCTCCACTCCCATTAACAAACTAGATTTCTGTTTGGGGTGTTTGGAGAAGTTGAAATGTATTTGCAGAAAGAACAGAGAAATAATTCTTTAATGAGGAATGTAGTGATTCTGATTCTCTCTAATTATTTTTGTTTATTTTATCTAAAATTCATTTTACAGAGATGTTTTGAGGGTTTTTTCTTTGTTTGTTTTGTTTTGTTTTAGTTGAAAGAGGCCAATTCATTTAAGAGATGAAGTAAGAGATCAGAAATAAAAGGAGAAAGGAGAACAGAACACTCTGGCAATGTGGCCATGGAGGGGTAAAGATGGATGTTTTGAATATTAAACATATTCAATAATAGCTTTTTAATCACTTCAAAGCAGAAATTTCAAATGACCAAATTGCCACTATATGTTTTACTTTTCCTTATATTGAGATGCATATGTTCTTTATGTAAATATTTTAAAACTACAAGTAAATGCTTGTTTACTCATCAAGATTAAAATGTCATTTTTTTATAATAGTAAGTTTTTGATAACTGGGGAGAATTATAAAGCAAGTCTAAATAGGCAAGTGATAGAGGATAAATTGCACCTTCTGTAATTCTTAATAATTATATTTTGATGTTTATTGATATGTGTTATTGTTAGTTATTAACAGAATACTCATGTAATTCTTAAATTCATATTTTGTTACTATTGATCAATGTTATAAAATTATTTTTCTATTTCAAACTCTGCATGAAGTTAACAGAAGATTTTAAGTTTAATACTCTAAAATAATTTTTGTGTGTCACTTCACATCCAGAGTAGATCTATGAAGTTCACCCAACAGAGTGACAATAAAACTTTTATAGACTTTCTAACTTAATACCACTGTGTTATAAACATTTCAGTTGTGCATTGTTAAAAATCAACATCTGTTTAGAATATATTCAATCCAGCACTATAATTTTATTTTATACTGATACCTATTTTGAGGATAATTATACAGAACATAATGTAGTTAGTATTTAATTAGAAATGCCTGTCTTTAGGGGAATGAAATATTTTGTTTCTTGTCAAAGGATACAATATGCAAATTAAATTTTATATACGCAAAACATTTCTCTGTGACATGTAACACTATCACCTATATTTACCATTTACTTCGGTACTTAGGTTAAGGGGATTTTTTTATGGAGGTAAAGCACTTCTATATGGGGATATTTCATTAAACAATTTGAAATGAGAGTTATGTGGAAGAAAATAAAACAGCTTTATAATGGAGATCTTCCTTCACTGCGGCAGAAATGGTCTAGCCTTTCATTCAAGCCATGTCCCATTTCTTAAAGGATCTAGTTCTACTTTCCTTGCTGTCTAGTGTAAGCATAAGAGTGAGTTCTGGCCAGATTAAAATGTACGTGGAAGTGATGCCTTTAAAAACCTCTCTATAAAGTCCTATTCCTGTTTTGCTTGGTAGCTTGGTATCCAGGCTATAATGAAAGTTACAGATTGAATATGTCGGAGCCTCGCTATTCCTGTGTCCTGCTATTAGTTTTATTTTTAAATTAATTTGTAGTTGCTTTATTTAAAATCATTATCTACCCCGGGTTCTCCCACCACCTTACCACCGGTGAACCAGTCTGAGCTTTTGTGCTCCTTGCACAACCTCTCCCCCGCCTTGCCCCATCC
This sequence comes from Uropsilus gracilis, assembly GCA_004024945.1. Lineage (NCBI taxonomy): Eukaryota > Metazoa > Chordata > Mammalia > Eulipotyphla > Talpidae > Uropsilus > Uropsilus gracilis. The sequence continues at coordinate 23,710 of PVHY01002395.1, read as the reverse complement.
CTCACCCCTCATGATCCATGCTTCAATTTTGCTGAGAACTGCTAGTTAGTCTTTATGTTAAACAAATAATAAACTAATAAACTTTTGCTCTACAGAACATGGAGCCAATAATTTTATTTTTTAGGGGGGGGGGGCGGGAAGTTGCGTGGAAAACACAGATATCGCAGCTGAGGCTTCTACTCCAGTAGGAGTCCCTCCTTTAACTTTGTTTTCCATAGAAGCAAGAGAAGGGTTTATAAATCATCCCCACTTCTCCTCAGTAACTAGTTCTCAGGTTCATAAAACTGAAGCCAAGAAAGCAACTTGCTTTGTATTGGCAAGGTCATAGCCAAGCTCACTCCATGTAAAGGAAACAGATGAGCAAGAGATCCTGTTCAAGGAATATGACCTGGGAGTGTACTTGACCCTGCCTATCTGGCCTGATAAATGCCTCCACAGGGTCTCTAGAGGAAGGGGGTTATATTAACATGCTCCCCTTTTCATGATGACCAAGGGCAAGATATGATGCTGTTAAGTTTAGACAAAGTCATTGCTTTGTATCAGGATCTTTGAATGCCGGCTTAATTTTTAGGACAGCATTATCTTAGGGACGCATTATGATGAGAAGAAATAATCCTGCTCACAGTCATTGAGCAAAAGGGTTTGAAGTGTAGCTAATATATTGTTTATGCTAATTATACATATTTTTGTTGCCACTCATATTTTACCATATGTATAAGCAATTTGTATGCACATTTCCAGGTCTTTGAAATTCTCCTCCTCTCCCCTCCCCCACCCAGCATCAAGTCTTTCAAAGTTAAGTCTGATTTTGGAAATGGGAAAATTTTAACATCACTATATAAAACATTTATCTAATGATAAAGATAGAGCAAATACTCAAAATTGTATGTGGAACAAATGCATATAACATTTGTTGTTGTGTCTATGCTACTTGAATACAATATTAGTTCCAAACTCTAAGTAGTTACAGGAAAGATTGTTTAAATATGAAAACAAGAAATAAGGTGGATAGAAGGGAGAAAATAGGTTTCAAAGGTGTCATACTTAATAAGAAGGGATCCATTTAATGAATTAAATCTATCAAGATGATTTTGGTATACACTGTCAAAAATAGCTACAACAGAAAAAGCAATTATTCATTCCTTTTAATTCTCTGAGAATAACTTAAAAATCCTATGCATATTTTTGATTCACTTATTTCATTTAAAGGATTCTGTAGCTACAGTGCAGCTGTTTCAGTAATGGCGCAAAGAGAATCCACCAGGCTCATCTTACATATGTTGTTCCCACTCTGCTCCCAGGAATTGGCTTCTACTCTATTTTGTTCTCTATACAATTTTCACCTTTTTTCTCATGAAGTAGGGAGAAATTGTTCCTTTTCTAAAATCATAATGATTGTGTGTGTTTCTCTTTATACAAATAATGGGATATTGAATAATGAACATGCAGGGTCATAATAAGCCTGGAGATTTGAGAACTCAGAGGGAAAATGGAATGTTATTTCTGTAACTTATCTCAACTGAGAAGAAGAATAAAAGTTAAATCATTCAAACTGTTTAAGGTTTTCCTGAAAAAAAAAAGTACTAATTTTTTTTTAATGGCTCATTTAAATGTTCAATCACTAATTTTATGCATGTTAAAAACAGAGAAGGCAGTTATTTATGAAAGAAAAAACAAATTTAACTAAGTCAGGAAATAAGATATATATTTTATGAGTTTCTTATGTTGGAGCATGGTATTAAATACTTAAGGTCAAAGCATATGAGTGCAAAGTCACTGGAAAATTTTCTTCCTTGTTCTTATTATCTTTGAAACCTCAAATGATTAGAATAAACAATTTTGTGCTTAATCTTCATTACAGAGGATCTTTTCTGCTTGTCCAGCATTGGAATATCTGTATAATCTATTTTTAAAGAAATCAATATTTTCAGATTGGCCATTTTTGTAAGTGGACAAATTTTGCAAACCCATCAAAGGAAGAAATAACTGGGAATATATATTTAATTATTCAAAACTTTAAGAAATTTAGGCACAAAATATTCATTTGAGTATTTCTATCTCACTCTATTGATTTCTTAATGCAAAATCTCACTTATTCTTGGAGTTCTATAAAGTCTAAAATTGTAGTCATAACAGTATTTATTTTCATTGAATACTTGTCACTGTGTGGTTCTTCAACCACTTAAATGTGCGAAGATAAACTTTTAAGCTCAGATTGTGCTTTATTTTCCCATTGCTTCTAAGCTATTTCACATTGTAAGCAGTCTTCAGTCTCTTGAACTGTAATGCTGCGATCTTCATTTCCTCACTGTGTGCCAGTGGTAGGTTAAGAAGTTGCCAGACTCTCTGAGCTATTTTGGGTCACCTACTTACCCCTCGATCTTCAAATCAGCAGCCACCTTACCCCTCGATCTTCAAATCAGCAGCAATGGGTGTATTATACATGTGTTATGTCTGCCACCTCTCATTTGCCTCTAGCTAGGGAAAATGATCTGATTTTAAAGTCTCCAGGGATAAGACTGAACCATCTTTGATGATTAGGAATTCAATTTTAAGACAGATAACTTTAATGACAAGTGCCTTTGTACATAACATATCCACACGCTGTAGGGATTAGAACATGAGAAATTTGAGCAGTGATCTTGTCTACTATAGCATTAAAATTCATTTTTAGAAACATTTGTGAATTGTTTTAAATACATAAGTGATCACTCATTAATAGCAAATCAGATAGAGTGCTTGAAAAATCCCATTGGTGATATAAAGATAATGTGTATATATCATGCTGATTATACTATTTGTTAGCGGCTCAAATATGTATTTATAAAAGAATATATGTCTTTTTTCAGTGATATTCTTTTCTATTCTATTTTAAAAATTATATATTATTTTCTTATTTTCATACAGCATTGATCATATTTTTATGGTTATTGATCTCCTTAGGTATGGCCGCCTGCCCCCATCCCCCTTCTGGTAGGTCACTCCAACTCACCTCTTGCTACAAGTCATTGGTCGATACTTGGCCCATTGATCTCTTCCTTTTCTGGAGCAATTTCCTTTTACTGGTTGTGGAATATTTTCCTTTTCTTAGATACATCATTGGACTCTATGATTTACTGGATTGCTAATGGTGAGCAAATCTCTTCATACACTAATGGGTTCCCTGTCATTGTTGCCTTAGCTTTGTTCTCTTCTCTTCCTCTTTTGTCTGTCCTAGGGAAACAGCTTGTGAGGTAGTCTGGCTCCTTGCCTGAATGCCTAGGTAGGGAAAGCTATATTTTATAGACACTGACTAGCAACATTCTTAGATGTCTTAATAGTAGTGTTTAAACTCTCATGACTCCATTTTTGACTTTATCCCTTCCTGCTACATTACAATACTAATTTCTCAAGTTAATTGTGTCTTATTTATTTATATAATGTTATTTACATAATTACATACTGTGACTAATGTGAACAAATATAAATAGCAAATTAATGTCAGTAAGGAATAAAACTACCCCACTTCTATTATTTAGAGGATATATTTTTCATATGTTTTAGTTGACATTTGTGACAATGTTTTCCTGTCAGCTTATAAATTCTATACAGATTCACAGGCAATTTGCATTTTATTTAAAGTCTATGAATATTTAGTTAAAAATTATAAGAGGCAAATAAACTGCCAGTAGTAAAAGTGACATTAAATTCATATGATAGTGTTTTTATATAAATATTATGTCATACTACTATTTTGAATTCAAAAATCGCTGTAATAGTTGGAGTCTTTAAATAACAATGGATTTAAACTTTGCCATTATTACTGTCATGCTGAAATAAAAGATTTGTAATAGTATTTTCTCTTCCTAATACTTTTGCATGAGACAGTATGATGTGATCACTAAAGCTTGTGAATATTGATATAGGAAACAATAAAAATTGCTTGTTGTTCATTAGTAAACTCAGTTTTCCAAGGATGAAGTGAAAGAATATGATGATAAGATAAACACATACATGTCAACAATAACCAGTGGCAAATCACTACTGTTCTAATAATTATCATGCACTGCTAATAAGGTTACATTCTTTTGGAAAGCTCCAAGGTCACAGACTTTAGAATATGGACAATTCTAAAAAGTGAATTAAAATCCACTCTACATTCACGCAATTTCCTGAGTTATCCTTTTTATTGCAAGTTGTGTATGAATATGTTCATTCCATGTGTGGGAAAGAATCCTCATTTCTAGCTATTAGGCCATTATCACACAGTACAACAGATACTTTAGCCTTTTCCCAAAGCAGTTTTGATCAGATTATATGACTTCACATCCTCACTGAGTGAAGGACACATTTTTTTTTTTTCAAATCAAAGCCTCCACGGCAATGAAACAAGGTGTTTTTCCAGTCCTTTCTCTCTTCCTATGCCATATTGGCCAGTCAAACATGGTCAACCCGTAAGTTGGGCCTTGTTTTGTCTGCTTTTTCTCCATAGATTTGACCCACACCTGGTCCGGGCTTGACAATTCTTGCTTCCAAGCATTCAGAACCCACCCTGACTATTTTCATACTTAAATACCATTTCCTTCTCAAACTCTTCCCTAAATTTCTCTATTTCATTTTGCAGTCTATAAAACATACATGCCAACTTTTCTCATGACATGTAATCAATTTTAACTTTTTCTCATGTTTTTCTTCTTTTTATATTGTAGAAATCTATTGGCATGTACTGAGACTTTGTGGCCTACCAAAAATAGGACAATACCAGGTATAAAATAGTATTTACATGTTTGAAAAATATCATGCTGTTAGGATAGTTATGTTTTGAGTTATGGATTATAGTCACTCTTGTTTTATATCTAGTCATGAAAAAGAGAACACATATATCTCGAGATGCATGCAAATATCAGAAAAAATGTTTGCCATAGCATAAGCATGCTTGCCCTACATTCATGGGAAAATTATAAGCTGAGGCTTCATGAGCCAGAGAATAACTGCAGAATAAAAGAGATAGATATTAAACTAACATCATAATCACAAACATTTTTGCATGTGTTTGTTCCTCATTTTCTTTTCTATTAAAATGAAAATAAGTAAAAGGGTTGCAATCACTGAGGCGGATACTTTAGCGTTTGTCATTGCATTTCTCTCTTTTGTACCTCCCTCCTTTTACTTCCTTGCGCAATGAACACAATGGACTGGGACTCTTAAGTACTTCTGTTTAAATACACAGCATGCTTTTGGGCGAATGCAAAAATAGACCGCTATGTGAAAGGATTAGGGATAGAAAAGTTAGGAAATGGTGTCTTCTGATAGATACCATCTTCCAACCAAGCTCTTAGCTTGGTACAGTGAGGACCAGCTGAATTTCTACCATTGCTTTTATCTCCAAGCAACTTGCGCAGGTTCCAACCTGGACACAACAGTTGCACCTCACCAGACTCTGCCTTCCTGTTCCTATTGCTATTCTTCAAATGTATGCTGGAATAGAGTTGCCAATACTGGAATATTTTTGTCTCCAAGCCCTGAGACATCACTCTAATGGACAGGGCCATTTTCTTTATTTTGTTGCAAGACTTTATGGTAAAATTCTCAGATTTCTCTGATGGATCCAAATTAATTTTGGCTTCATCATCCCTTTGGATTTATTCTCAATTTTCTTCCCTCCCCCTACCTTTTTTCTAAGTTGTACTGTATGCCCTTTTTTTATTCCACCCTTATTTATTTTCCCACATATTCTACTCTCAAAACTATTTCCACTTTTTAAACATGGACATGAAAATACTTTTAAACCAAGCCCATTTATCAAATTTCTATATGCTATTATCTCCATCCACTCTGGAACCTGTGGTTTGTTTCTGTGACTTTCAAATTCTCTCCATTGAGAGCTTAGTGGGGCATGTATGATGGATTTCTTCCTGATTTTCAAGCTGAGAGGACTTGTTTTTCTTTCCTCAAATTAATTCCCTAGATCTCTGCTGTCCGATACAGTAGCTACTAGCAGCATGAAATATTTAAATTAATATAAATTAATTTGAAATGTAGTTTCTCAGTTACACTGGCCACATTTCAATTCCTCAGGATAGCACAGATACACAGCACACACATCTTTGCTAAAAGTCCTCTTGACTGGTTTTTCCCTGGTAATTAACTTAAAAAACTTACATGTGCTTTAAGCACAGTTCTTACTACCGTTGTATGCAGTGTTGTTTTTAGAGCTGGGCTTTTCAGTTGTTTATCATGTGTGATTTATAAAATGTCTGATGAACCAGTCTTTAGAAAGGAAATAATTAGTTTTCTGTAGAAGTTCACTCTTTGTTCACTCAGGAGAAAGGTTATACAAATGTCTCTGATCTGCTATCAATATCACATCTCCTAGCAGCAAAGAACATCTTGATAACTTCATAATTATGAAAGTTCTGAGTTAATTTGTGTTCAGAGACAAAGGGAAGAAGACATCATTGGCTGTGGATCACTTTAAGAAACTTTCCTTGTGGTTAATGGTTTACTTATTTTTATATGTCTTTGCAAATGTACTAGATTCACTCAAATGGCTAGACCAGGGTTGACCACATATGATCATAGCAGATGCAGACCATGAAAAATTAATGTATAGCATTGTTATGTTAAGTAAATTTGATAAATTTAGAGAAGGCCTGTGTATTGCTGCTAACAGTTAACAGAAGAGGTTGACATAATTTTTATATTTTTGTAAAAATACTTGTATTTACCTGAGGTTCAGATTGGAGTAAGAGAAAAGTCAACCAGGACTTGCTTGAAAGTCCAAGTGCTTTCTACTGTTTTAATGTTAACCATTTCTTGTATTATGCTTTATTTTATTCATTTAATTACTTCTGAATGTAAGAAAACCACAGACATTGAAGTATGTTTATTGCATGCTACAACATATTTATAAATAAATGAGAAAAATATTTGCTCACTTTATTACCATTAAGGTCAACCCAAATGCTTTTTCATCATAAGACTTTACCTAAATTTATGTCTAAATTGTTCATTCAAGAAAAAAACTACATGATCACTGTTTACCATATTTGAACATTAAGCTTAGACATACAAAAAGATCACTTACTACCATTCGCCCTAGGAAGGTCTCTCTCAATAGGCATTTCTCAATTGGCATTTACCTAGACAGATTCAATCACTGGAGTAGTAAAATTAAAACCATCTTATGGAAAGAAATGTATCTGAGTAGAAAATAGCATATTGAAAACATAAAAAGGTTTTCTTGAAGGATTAACACAGGATCTCTGCCTTAGACAATGGATTTTAGATAGTGCAGGAGAACTCAGTCAAAAAATCAGTCTGGTGTTTGTAACTGCAAATTTACTCTATTAAAAAAATGAAGATACTATTTATCTAAAGCTAGTGCCTTAGAAGTAAAGCATTTAGATAGAGGGTGATAGGAAATGACATTGATTCATGACCTTGATTCATGCAATTTCCTGCATGGAAGCTTAGGAAAACCTGTTAGCGTAAAACATTGGGGAATTTCTTATAATGACATGATTGGTATTTTAGGTATGTTATTCCAGGACTGTATTATACAAGGTTTAGATAAAGTTTGTTGAACTAGAATCACTAGAACCAAGACTAAGGGTTTTAGAAAATAATTCTTTCATCAGGAAGAAGAGTGAATGCTGTTTAAGTGGAAATATCCTATTGCAGTGGCACTTGGATGAATCTCTGGGCCTTTTCTAAAAGCTTCATTCTGTTGTGGATGTCAGTTTCTAGATTGTAAAGACTTGGACAATCAAATGGACATATTTTCAATGACAAGATTCTGAGCACATTATTGAAGGTGGTTTGAGGAGAAAAGTTGCTACTGCGCAGATTATGCTGAATTCAATGACTCAAGTCATCAAGTTCTCTGGTTCTTAACATTTTGCTTCTGGCACACAGGTTAGGTGTCTTCATGGTATTTTGCAATATTTTTAGATGCCATATTTATAAAAAGGAAAAGAGGAGACAGTTGAGTTGACATGTATCTTTCAAAGAAAACATTTCCTTTATGTTAGTCAAATGATATTTTTCTCCAGTCTCATTAAGAAGAGCTACAAAATTTTGCTAGAAAGAGAATTCATATTACTGTAACTTGACAGATTAATTATGATGCATAGCTTGAGGGACAATCATTTCTGTCATTTATAGGCATGGCATCTAGTGATAGTGTTCCACATATTTTTGATAATTAATTTCAATTTTTTTCCTGTATGTTTCATTTGTTTTATTTTATTTTACTTTTCTCTGGGCACTATCTATATAGCAACTAGGGAATTATTGTAATATAATGGTGAACATAAATTTAGACACTTTCACTGCAATATTTTCATTAAAATAATTCTATATGGTTTATATATGATTTATAAGACCTTTCAATCACCACCTCTTGTTTGAATTTTTCCCACTACTGTTTCTTCAGGTTCAGCATTTTTCATTTCTGCAATGTGCAATTTGCTTGTAGACAGACACATTTTCCAATTCAAATTATCCTAATTATCTGTTCCAGTTCATTTTTCCCCTTAGCAACCATAGCTTTCACCTAAAAAAGTATCTTTTATTCTTCACGTTTCTCTAACTTTTAAGCATATGAAATATGAAATAACAACACAGGGAGTTTTAATAGCCTTATCTGTTTATTCTAATATCCACCCAGCTGTGTCAGTTTCTAGTGAGTGAATTTTTTCATTGTGGGTGATGTTATCCTGATTCTTTGCATGCTCTGAACAACTTGCCTTGGATGACAAACATTGCAGAATTAACATTGTTGGCTATTGACTATTTCGTGTTTCATAGACTTTCTTGTGCTTTGTTCTGGGGCACAATTAAGTACTTAGCAGATTGACTCTCTGGATCTTGTCTCTCCCTCCCTCCCACCCGCCCTCCCTCCTTCCCTCCCTCCCTCCCTCCCTCCCTCCCTCCCTCCCTCCCTCCCTCCCTCCCTTCCTTCCTTCCTTCCTTCCTTCCTTCCTTCCTTCCTTCCTTCCTTCCTTCCTTCCTTCCTTCCTTCCTTTTTCCTTCCTTTCCTCCTTCCTTCCAATAGTCTTTATTTTTATTCTTTTTTGAAAAAATGTTTATTTTTATTATTTTATTTTACATCGTTGTCTATCTTCAGGTTCTCCAACCACCTTATCATCTGTGAACCATCATCTTTGTCTTTTGTGTCCCTCTCACCCCCAATTTCACCCCCATGCTCTATGCTTCATTTCTGCTGAAAGTTAAACAAATTTTTCTTGTCTGTTTGTTTGTTTTTCTTTTATTCCTCCTATAAGTGAGGCCATTCAGTATTTCTTTTTCTTTCTGCCTTATTTCTGCTAGCCTGATTCCTTCTGGTTGATCTATGTTGCTGCGAATGACTTAAGTTTGTCTTTTTTGATTGATAAACAATATCCCATAATGTACATATACCAGCTTTCTGTACTATTCATCTATTTGGGGGCATTTGGGTTGTTGCCATAGCTTGGCAACTGTAAATAGTGCTGTGACAAACATCCGGATACAGGTGTCTTTTTGGATTGGAGTTTTTGTAACCTTTGGGTAGATTCCTAGCAGTGGATTGCTGGATTGAATGGGTTTCCATTTTCAGTACATTAAGGGTTTTCCACACAGCTTTCCATAGTGGCTGGGCCAGTTTGCATTCCCACAGCAGTGTAAGAGTGTCCCTTTTGCATTTCTTTTTAAAAGGAGATTCGGATCAATGCTGGATGCTCCCAGGGCTATATTATTTCTGGCCTGGCTTCAGGGTGGAGATCCAGGCACTTGAATGCATTTGGCTGATGATACCTGAGCTACTTCAGTAGTTTCCTCAAATGTAGTCACAGGGAGCACTCACCTGTATGCTCAGAGGGGCGCAGAGCTTCTCTTCTCTCATACTTGGAAATGCTAGCTGCCTTTGTCCCTTTCATCTCTTTGTCATCTTTCATCTCTGTCTCCTCCATGCAGGGAATTCCCAAACTCTGAATCCATTCCCTTTCCCTGCACCACAGACCTGAAGCGCTCTCAAGAGAAATGTTAGGTTTCCCCTCATTTATCTCCTGTCTCTTAGGGACCCATGTTTCCCATTGCCTGCTGTCTAGTGTCTTGAAGACAGTTGAATTAGGTATATTTTTATATCTATATTCTTTTGTTGCTCTTTTCTCAGGCATTGGAGACTGCAGCTAAATACAGTCACTCTAACTCCTTTTGCACCAGAGGCTGAGTCCTCCATGCTCCATGTCTTCTTAACTTCCTTCATGCTTCACTCAGTCTTATTATTTTTCATGCCTCTGTGAGAGTTTTCTTGACTTTGTCTTTCTTCTACCTCTCGAATGTTTCTTTTCCTAGTCATTTCTAAAACTTCTGTTCATTTTATCCTTATGTTTCCTGATCCCAATTCTCTGGGGATGTTTGCAATCTCAACTTTCATTTGCTTAAATATACTAAAAAGACATAACTCTCTTACACAAACTCTGGCTATCAAAAGAGTTTCTTGAATTCTGATTTTGGTGGCTACTTTTGTTGAATACTTGTGTAGGTGAATTAAATGCTATACAGAGTGAATATGAAAATTTGTAAGCATAATTTATGGCCTTACATTAAGTTAGCCTTAGGTTTGCTTGTTGATACTTAACATACTAGTGATCTCAGGCCACTTAATAAAATTTCTGGTATTTTTTTGAATTATCATTGATTTACATCATTACTTGTGTTGTGGAGGTATAGGATGCCCTCCTTCAGATGTTCTTACTACATCACACCAACCAAATAAACACCCAAAGTTCATTCCCATAATTGCTTGTTCTCAACTCATTTTTCACCATCTCTTCCATCCCCCTGACTCCATACACTTTTCATAATCACAATTCTATAATTAGCTTTTAGGATTTGTTATAAGTTTGAATACCGGTCCTTCTGGGGCCATTTCTTTCAAGTTTATGTTTACATTTAGAAGGATAAGAAGATACTTTCAAGTATACCAGTTAAATGTCTAAAACATTTACAGGAAAGGTTAAACTGAAACCTAGTTCCTTTAGCCTCATAGTTCTCTATCCGATGCACTGTTGTCCTTAGGGAATATTTGACATCAACTGGCGACAGTTTGGTTATCACAGCTTGATAAAGGAAGGATATTGTTGATAACATTGAAAAGCTAGAGACCAGGGTAGTCCCCATGGCAGAACATTACCTAGCGCAAATTTAATACTGCCAAACTAAGAAAGCTTTCCTAGCCCTGTGAGACAGTGAAAAGTTCCCTTCAGCTCCCCAACTTCTTTGTTGCTTCTTTCTGAAAGAGTAGAGTAGAGGGGGAAAGTGACCCCAGATGCCATGCTCACCCCTCTGCTTCTGCCTATTATTCCGGTTCCTGTTAATCATTCATTTCTGGTATGTTGAGTGTCCAAAAGATTATCAAATTATTCAATTCATCACATTATCATCAGATTATCCTTAGTGGGAGAAAGACCATCAGGGAAGGTTTTTATGTTCTCTGTGCTCTTGTCATTTTAATCTTCTCCTACATATCAAAATGTACCCTTTCTCCATAGATTCACATTGATTTGGTTTTAAAATTTTGAAATATTTTTCTTTGAAATTTTAACTTTGAGATCTGACACTGGATGTAACCCCCAAATTGTATACAATAACTTACATAAATCCTAAATATCATAATTTTAGCTATTTTAACTCACTTTAAAATTTTTTACTATTTATTTTTTACTTTGACATTTGGAGTAAAATAATTTCTTTCCTACTTTTAAACATTTTCCTATAATGCTTGAAAGTATAAAAACCTTAGTTTCACAGCATACATTATGCAATAAGAATGTATTAATTGCCCAGTTTTTAATTGTCACCCAAAAAATGTTCTCAAGAAAATAAAGTATCTGCTGGTGGCATACAACAACCGCTCAAATAGGGAGTGACTTTGTTGTGTTTTACAAGACTTATAAATAACTCTCATCTCACTATTTCAGAGCTGCATATATTATAGCTGACATGTAATTGACAGGGGTAATTCTCCTCTCTTTAAAACACTAATTGGAACAAACATCTTCCAATAAACTCATGAATACAAAATATCCCAGGGCAACCAATGACACAGTGCAATGTATATTTTAAATGTTTGTTTATTTGATGAAAACAATCCTGTTTGATGTAGTGACTACCAAAAGGTCAAGTTTGAGGAAAAGTATATTTATAGCTTTGGTGACCTGGATTTTATTTATTTCCTTTAAAATTATCTCACATTTTAAACTTAAAATACTATTTATTCTTCTGCTACGATAGTCAAGTCAAGGTTAGAATAGGAAACCTACTAGTTCCATGAATTGTTCTCATGATTTTTCAGAATCCAGGATCTTGGATTCTGATGCAAACATAATTACCTTAATTTCAGTACTTTTACCTGTTCCTCCTATTCTTTTACCTTTATATGTTCATATTGATATATTCACCACTGAGCTGATATATTTTGATGCACATATTTTACCACCAATCAATATAGTCCTAGAAATTCACATACGACCAGCAATCAATAAAATCAGTGAAAACTGGTAGACAGGCCTTTCATGGAAACATGGCAATTATGGTCTCAGTATTTACATGGACTGTACTGAATTGCTTCGCAGCCAAATTTGCATGTTGTCTACCTGGACTCATGTAAAAAGAGGCAATTTGACATGAGGCACAGACATCAGAGGAAATGTCATATGATGATGTAGGAAGCATGAGTATACAAGGGATGGAATCACCAAAACTGGAGCTGTCAGTGAAGGCTTCCAGAGAGACTTATGGTACCGCAGGGAGTTCTCAGCACATTAGTTTCCTGCATCTAGACTCCAAAATTGTAGGACACATTATGTTGTTATAAACCACCTAATTTTTCAATCGATTAGGGCAACCCTAGAGAATCAACAAAGTACACATTCAATATTATTAAGAACTGAAATATATCCTATTACTACTTTATATATATATTAATTATTTACTTACATACTAGGGTCAATAGAAAATTCATAACATTTCTCATTCCAAAAGGTAAACATTTTTTGTGCAAATATCCCCTACTCTTCTCTATTCATAGTTTCTGGGGTCTGAAACTTATTGCAACTTTCTAATAATTTGATGTGTTTTAACCACAGAAAACTTTTTCAATTTATTTCTGATAAATTACAGTCTGTTCTTGTTAAAATCATTTATTCATTTTTATAGCTAACTTTAGAATATACTTCATATATCTACTCGGATATGTAGTTATAAATCTTCAGAAAAGAAATATTAATACCTTAAATTACCAGAGACTGAATTCAAACTGCAGTGTAAAATATCTATCTCAGACTGTCCTGAATCATTTGGAGTCTTCTAGTAACCCATAAGCCAGTTGAGTCCAACCAAACTTACTGTAGGAATTCCTAAGGGTTTACATCCCTTTGGTGGCTAAGGAATATGTTATTGTAACTGTTATCTATTTAAGTGACTTGTTGACACATTTTTTCTAATTCAATATTTATAAGTTTAATGTCAAATATGAAAATTTGATTATAGGAAATTAGTTTGATACCTTGCTAATAAGTATATATATAATTTGAGTCAATTGTTGACTTCTTGGCCAAATGGCATTTGATTCAAAGGGTGAATATTTATGATCTTGATAATAATAATAATAATAATAATAATAATAATAATAAATTACTCTGATGCTTAACTAGATGTCTTCATGAATATATAAAATATATCAAATTATAACATCAAATTAAAATAAATAATTTGATGGAATTGTAGGTCTCTTAATTTCGGGAAACCAGTCCTTTTTTTATTCTTCAGTCTCCTTTGTTTTTTGGTCGTGGCCTAAGTTAGAATTTTTTATTTATATATATTTTTAATTGATTGCACACACACACACATGATTATACACACACACATATTACATCATTGTCTACCCTGAGATTCTCCCACCACCTTATCACCCGTGAACCATCTTAATCTGTTGTGCCCTTCCCTCCCCTGATTTTACCCTCCTCCCCCTCTCTTGCTCTGTGCTTCAGTTCTGTTCACAGTTTTAAATTTTTCTTGCCCATTTATCATTTGTTTCCCTATACCCCTCATATAAGTGAGAGCATCCCTTCTTTCTCTTTTTCTTTCTGACTTATTTACACTAACATGATTATTTCTGGCTCCATCCATGTTGCTGTGAATGACATGTTTGTCTTCTTTGATTGATGAATAATATTCCATTGTGTAAATATACCACATCTTTTTCAGTCATTCTTCAGTTTGGGGGCATTTGTGTTGTTTTCATATCTTGGCAATTACAAATTGTGAAGCAATAAAACATCCAGGTGTCTTTTTGAATTAGTGTTTTTGTGTCCTTCGGGTGGATTCCCAGGAATGGGATTGCTGGATCAAATGATAGCTCCATCTTCAGTAGCAGTCTCTTTTGAATCATCGCAAGGAGTGATATGTCTGCGTCTGTCTTCTGAAGTAAGTGTTCTTTTGTGTCCAACAGCCTGATACCACTAGTGCTCCAAAAATGTGTGCAGAAAATTGTATAAATTTTATTCTGCCTAGCACAGAGACCAAAATAATTAATCAGATAACCTGATTAGGTCTAGAAAAATCAACCAAGGTGGCTAAATAGCTAGCTAATCATAACGAGTATTTAAGATTTTATGAGTTGGTAAACACTTGCGAGATTAAAGGAATGAAACTTCCCAAACAAAATATTCTGAGCCATTTATTAGTTGTATTCATGTAGTTGTATTCAATTTACTCCTCAATCCTGATAGTTCTTTAGTAACACACTAAAAAAATACATCATCTGAGATCAAAGTCAATGAAATACTTTGTTTTCTGTTTAACCTCTATTTTCCCAAGAATTTTGGGGTCTTAAACCTATGCTGGTACTTCTCATTACTCTAGAGTAATGTCTCTGTAGAGATATGACATATTTAATGGTCAAGAAAAGCAATTTTGTGCTGGCATAGAGAATTCCAGCTGGGATCTGCTTGATACTTTGGGTTAAGAAACTCAGCAGTGAAAAAATAAAATGAGTTTGTTTTCATTCAAATTCAAATTAAAAATAATAATTATTCTTTCAACTGCTTGTATTTTCATATTCCTTGCAGATTATATAGGAAATGCTTATTTACACATGATAGAACTCTTAATAGCCCAAATAGCAAGATTTTAAAATATATTCAGATTAACTATGCCTTTTCTACATCTAGGGGCCAGGTAGTAAGTTCTCTATAGCTATATATAGAATCTAACAGGGTAAGTTTTGAAACAGGAGCTCCTGAAAGGATAGTAAAATCTAGTCAAAATGCACCCATAGCCATAAATAATAGATCATCAGAAAAGGAGCACACCATTTGTGTTTGAAGAGGTTGCACGATTTCCAGTTCCATTTCTTTAAGTATTCAAGTTCAATGTTCTTTTTCATCACCATCATACCTAACATTTAACATTGCACTTAATGAACTCCTATTATGTTCTGGGCATTTTGATATTATTTCTTCCCTAAGCATCTAAGAATTAAAATCTCTTACAGGTGCAGTGTCTTGGAGAGATTGTAGTATTTGTGCTAAATCAAAGGAAGAATCATTTTCTTAGAAGTTCAAGGAAACCTCAATCCTGAGCTCATATCCATATGTTCACACTCAACTGCCTCTCAGTCCTTCCTAATATTTTATCTATTTTAAATGCAAGATTGTTTAACTGATACAAGTAGCAATGTACAGGATCTAGGAGACTACACTATGAACATAATCATAAGGGAGAGTTTCACCTTCTAGATATAAAGTCTTGAAATCAAAGGAGAAAAGGAAGGTCTCTTCAAACCTAAACCTAAGTGTGCTTAAAAGCATGAACTGGGTAAATTGAGAAGTTAAATAACAGTTAATTTAGTGATCCTTGAACTTAAATGATAGCTAATTTAGTGTCCATTGGAGATTTATTTTTTATTTTGAATGTTAAAAATAATGGTTTCTATAATTGAAACATCTGCAATGTGTTATTTATCCAAAAGAGAAAATTAATAGGGATAAGCCTATCAGATACCTCATTCATCAAGGTGAGCAGGTAGTAACTTTATAATTATTGTTTTAATGTTTCCTTTTGCTGCTTATGCTTATGATCAAAGTGTAGTTTTTCTTTTATCTAGAAGTAAAATATTATTCTTATTGAGCTGATAATGGTCTACAACATTGTACATGATTCAGAAGCATGGGATCAACCTCTTTATGTGTATGCCACCACATCCATCTCCAATCATCCATAGTCCTCCACCACACCCATCTCCAGTCATCCAAGTCATCCACCAGAGTACACTGCACCCCCTTCCACTTCGGTTGCCTCAGTTTTACAATCCTCTCTCTAGGGTTTGTTTTGGTTTAGATTGCCTCCTTTGTTTTCTTTCTCTATAGTCAACATATAAGTCAAGTCATTCTGTAGTTGTGTCACTTCTGGCTTATTTTGTTTAGCATAACCTCCTTTGCTTCCATCCGTGTTGTTGCTGGTAGTGAGAACACCCATTAACTGTGTAACTTCTGACTCAGTTTTGGCTTTGTCGTCATTACACTACTATTTTAGTTCTGGTTGTGATGTTAGACATAGTGAATTTTACCTTGTTGATTATTGAATATTTTTTGTTGGAATTTAATATTTTATTCTTTTGCATCTGTATGTGCTGACTGCAGCCCTCAACCATTATCCACCAAGAAAATAGTCATCAGTATTTTATTTAAAGTGACTAATGGTGTCCATTGTTTAAAGGTAAACAAAGGTTTACCTTTGGAGTAAAAGATTTTCTTGATAATTTATATATATATGTATATTTCACATTTTTGTTTTGTAATTCTCTCCATCCATCCATCCATCCATCCATCCATCCATCCATCCATCCATCCACCCACCCATCCATCCATCCATCCATCCATCCATCCATCCATCCATCCATCCATCCATCCATCCATCCATCCATCCATCCATCCATCTTTCTCACATCTGTTTTCCCTGGGGTTCACCCACCACCTTCCATTCCTGACCACTCCCTCGCATCTCACCTCCAGTTGTGTACTTCAGTTTGGTTGTTAGCTTGTTTGGACTTTTCTTCCTGGCCTTTTGCTTGTTTTTCCTATATCCCATATATTAGTGAAACCATTTGGTTTCTGTCTTTTTTCTTTCTGACTTGTTTGTGCTAATATGATTATTTCAAGGTCCATCCATGTTATCATAAATTCGTCAAATTTATCATTTTTATTTTATTTTATTTTTTGATGGAAATATTTCATTGTTTTTTATATTTATTTACTTTTTGTGGGAAGAAAACAAATTACAGATAGATATACTTATTACAATACCATAATTATAAAATTATAAACCACAAAATAATATATTATTTACTCATATGTGTAAATTTGTCATTTTTAATTGATGAGTAATATTCCATTGTGTATATGTACCATATTGAAAAAGATATGGTTACTGAATATTTTCCATTAGAATATTCTTGAGCTTCACTCTAGAACATAGTTAAGTGTTTTGGGAATAACTTTATCCTCTTTATTCTTTCTCTTAAGTTTTCTTGGGCAGCATTAGCACTCTGTTATGATTGTTTCTTCTCCCAGTTTCATGGCAAGACCATGCTATTTCCAGTGTGTCTCTAAGTATAAACTTACCTGCCTTGGTTCTTAAAATACCATTTGTTGTTGTCTCTAATCTCTTGGAATATTTCTCTCCCTGACACCAAGTAGTGTCTTTTGTTCCCACAAATAATCAACTGATTATTTAGGGAATCCTTCCAAGTGTATTTGGACTTCTTTTCCTGTGTTTCGAATTCTCTTGTTGATAGTATGGCCTGGGAAGTGAACTGCCTTCTTGTTTTCCATTCCTTGCCTATTGCTTCTTAATAACCAAGTCTTGAGAGCTGTTGTTTCAAGTATTGTGCCTGCTTTGTTTATTTATTTGTTTCATTGTTAGGCAACAGTATATTATTAACCTCCACCAGTGTGGAGATCACAACATTGTTACCTGATATTTCAAATGTGCATCTCTTCCTCATCTTACTTATTTTTATATTATGGAGTTAGCCACTCAGTAGACCAAAAGGTTTGCCTTTCCTTTTTTTAAAATACTATTTTATTTTTTTATTTTGTTCTTTAGGAGGGAGGGGAAAAATAATAACACAGAGATTTGCCTTTCTTATATTGTTCCAAGAAATATCTAGTTTTCTTACTATTAGTTTACACAATTTAAACACCTGTAGTTATAGTATCACTTTATTCAGAGTACCTAGTATGAATATCTGACTATATAGCTAAGTAAAATTAAATGTGCCAGAAATAAATATAATAATAACAATAAATTATAGTAAAGGAAATACAATGGTACTTTTTATGAATAAGTGTTTTTTGTATCCTGTCTCTATGTTCACCAATTTGACATATGCTAGCAATACATGAGTCAGTGATAGCTTTTTCCTAAAATTAATCAATAGGATTTCTCACTGTGTTCTATTTTTTTGCTGTTTTTTTCCCCAATATTCTCATCTATATAGCTGAATACATAGGGGGGATAACTGAAATTTATTTACAATCTTAGTTGGAAATTATCTTTCAGATTTTAATTTTGGATTTTATATTCCTTTAACTTAATTTTAATTTATTTTGTAACCCAGCTGATAAATTTTGACGTATATTGTAGACCTAACTTATTTTTCTTTGAATTCAATTATTTACTCAAAACTCTCCACATATGATCCAAGTTTTGGCAATTTCCACTGAAAAAAATACAAATTCATCAACTCAGTTAACAATTAAATAAATACACATCATTAATGCATGATTCAGTCAGTGCAGAAAGATAATAACCTCATAACACTTAATAATCTGTCAGCTGACAGAGTTTGAGTTATGTAATCTGCATTCCAATTTCAGAGATATTCAAAGAATGTATCGTTGATTTGTGGAAAAAAGAAATCATTACTAAATTATAGGTAAATGGACTGAAATGTCAGATTTAAAGCAGTTCTTGTTAAGTGTCAGAGAGCAAAATGTTTGAAAGAAAAGTTTTTAACACAAATCAATCCTTTTAAAAATATCATGCAACAAGTTTTTAGAATTTTTCAAAATGTTTAAAAGGATAAAATAATTTTTCTTATTTTTCAGTCACTAATCTATCTGTACTTTATATAATATCAATACATTTATGAGAATTAGTAAATTTGGTATAAAATCATTAGGCTACATAATTTAGACGTTGAATTTATTTTGAGCCTGTCATTTACAGAAGAAAACTCCTATATGATAGTACTCATAATAATTTTTTCTAATACTTTTCATTTTTGTACAAAGTATATTTTTCATTTTTAAAGCATAAAAAGCAACAGAATAACATAATTTTTATAAATGCTTTATACAAATTATTTATAAAATATGATTCATTTATTTAATGATGCCTGAAATCTTTCTACCAATATTATCTTCCAAACATTAAAGAGGAGGTTACCTATATGTTAAAAAGAGATAGCCATACTAAATCTTGAAATTGAAATGGTTTTCTCCCGAAAGTAAAAGTGCCAGAAATGTAATAATAAAATTTAGTAAAGGAAATACAGCGGTATTCTTCATGAATTAAAGTTCTCTTTCTGTCCTATCTTTGTTTATAGAGTTGACAATATCTAACGTTCACTTTAACTGATATCTTATGCTAGCAATTCATGTATCAGTGATATCTTTCTTAATATTAATCAGTAGAACTCCTCACTGTATTCTATTTTAGGTGTTTTTCCAGTATTCTCTAATTATGTTTCAATGAAAACTCAACGATGTGAAAGTCACATTATCACTCATCAAGTCATTATCTTTTGCCAACAAATTATATTTTCAGCTTAAAATCAGTAAAAATAAATAGGAAATTTTGTTGTCATTTAATGCATTCATTTTTATGAGTAGGTTTTCAAAAATCTTTTTCTAACAAACACCATAACAAATGCTAGTATGTGGTTTAAAACTGGAAAACACTTGGAGATAAATTTATAATTAAAAAAAATAGAAAGGTGTAATTTTAACCCTTAAAAGTATAATTTCCATAAGCTGACATGATATAACAAACTGATAAATGATATTGAAGGTCACTTTTGGTACTCTCTTGTCCTGTCTTGCTTTTTCTTCCAGGTTAGGTTTCTTCTTTGATTTTAGCAAAACAACTGTTTACACAATATATTCTTTCCAATGGCAATGGGTCTGGTACTGAGAAATATGGAATGGTTGGGAAAATGTAAAATGCAAATAAAGAACAAAATATAAATTACATTTTTTGTTCAGTTTGGGAGACTGTTTCAGTGCTTTCAAAATTTTCTGCCAGTGTTTTTGTAGTCATGAGTATGTGGAGGACCACATTAAACTCGTGGCTGCTCTGAGAAGTGCTCATTCCTTGGTGACCTTTCACTCACTGGGTCTCCTCTCAAAACAAGTCTACGGAGAATCCAGATGCCTTCCAACACATTTTACCTTGTACCTTGCCCGTGACTAACAGTGGAGGATGGATGTTGGCTGAAATTTGACCAGAGACAATCACTCACCCTTGTGAAATAGGAGCTGGGATATAAAACTTGTTTCAGATTTCCATGAGGGTTAGATGCGTTGATGCAGATGCTAAGTTTACATATTAGTGTCATTACATGGAGACCATACTAGTTAAAAAGCATGAAGAAGTCGACTATCAGAAATAACCAATGAATAAGCAGTTGTTTAATAGACATTAGCAACCAGATACTAGAGAATGAAACAAATGGGTGTGTTCATTTTTCTGGTGGTTTCTGTTTACCTGCAAAGCTTCTCTCTTATTCTCTGATTGCTGTCCATAAATTCCAAGATAGATGTCAATTTACTTAAAATATTCTACTTCACCTCATTAGATATGTTTCTGCTTCCTTCAAATAAAGTGTTCCTGATAAAGAAACAAAATATTAAATGGTTCATCTTCTATTTGGGAATATAATCTTTCCTATAATTGAGTTATTTTAAATTCATTTTATTGATTTGTCACAATTGTGCATTAATTGATCCCTCCTCCACCCTCCATATCCCCCTTCCATATCCTCCCTCCAGTCACTCTATCTTTAATTTTTCTGCAATTTGTTGGTTGGTTAAGTTGATGTTCAGTTGTTGGTTGTTTGGCCCGTTGTTGTCTTCTTCTGATATCTGGTAAATGTGTGTGTGTGTGTTTTTTTTTTTTTTACCCCGGGGCTTTCCCACTTCACTTATATTTGTTAACTATCCTGATCTTTTGTGCTCTTCACCTCCCCCACCTTCTTTCCCCTCCTCTCTCACTCCATGTTTCAGTACCCTTCGTTGTTTTCATTTTTTCTTCTCTGTTTGGTTGTTTTTCCCTATATCCATCATATAAGTGAGACCATCCTGTACTTCTCTTTCTCTTTTTGACTTATTTCTGCTAATATGAGTCTCTCTAGTTCCATCCAGGTTGCTGCAAATGACATGTGTTTGTCCTCCTTAATGGATGCATAGTATTCCATCGTGTATATGTACCACATTTTTTTAGCCAGTCATCTGTTTTGGGGAATTTGGTTTGTTTCCAATTCTTTACAACTTTAAACAGGGCTGCAATGAACATGCATGTGCATGTGTCCTTTTGAATTAATGTTTTCATGTCCTCTGGGTAGATTCCTAGTAGTGGGATTGCTGGGTCGAATGGTAAGTCCACTTTCAATTGTTTGAGGGTCCTCCACACAGTCTTCCATAGTGGCTGTACCAGTTTGCACTCCCACCAGCAGTGTAAGAGAGTTCCTTTTCCTCCACATCCGCACCAACATTTGTTGTTGTCTGTTTTATTTATATAGGCCATTCTTACTAGTGTAAGATGGTATCTCAGTGTGGTTTTAATTTGCATTTCCCTGATTATTAGTGATGGAGCATTTTTTCATATGCCTATTAGCCATCTGTATCTCCTTTTTGGTGAAGTGTCTTTTTAGTTCTTCTCCCCATTTTTTGAGTGGGTTTTTTGCTTTGTTTTTGTTGAGCTGTAGGAGCTCTTTGTGGATCGTTGTTATCAGACCCTTGTCACTTGTCTGGAGGGCAAAAATTTTCTCCCAGTCAGTTGGGTTTTTTTTTGTTTTGTTTTGTTTTGTTTATTGTCTTTTTTGCTGAACAGAAACTTTTTAGTTGTATATAGTCCCAGCTGTTTATGTTTCCCTTCATTCTTTTGCTGGCCGTAGTTGTTTCCCCAAATGGATTTCTGAGGTGAAATTCATGAAAGGTTTTGCCCAGGCTTTCTTCTTTGTATTTTATGGTTGCAGGTCTCACTTCCAGGTCCTTTATCCTTTTTGAGTTAATTTTTGTACAAGGTGTGAGGGTATTGTCCTGGTCCATTTTTTTACAAGTTTTCCCAGCACCATTTACTGAAGAGGCTATCCTTGTTCCAGGGTATGTTTTTTGCCCCTTTGTCAAAGATTAATTGACTGTATATGTATGGTTTTATTTCTGGGTATTCAATTCTGATCCATTGGGTGTTTGTCTATTTTTGTACCAGTACCATGCTGTTTTAAGTATTATGGCTTTGTAGTACAGTTTGAAGTCTGGAATAGTAATACCTCCATTCTCTCTTCTGTTTGTCAAAAGGGTGTTGTCTATTCGGGGTCTTTTGTTGTTCCATATATTCAGTAAGTTCATAATTTCAGTAATTTTTGTTCTATCTCTTTAAAATATGTCAATGGGATCTTTATTGGAATTGCATTGAATCTGTAGATGGCCTTTGGTAGTATGGTCATTTTGATAATGTTGATTTTTCCAATCCATGAACAGGGAATGTCTTTCCATTTTTTTACATCATCTTCTATTACTTTTAAGAATGTTTTATAGTTTTCTTTGTATAGGTCTTTTACATCTTTTGTTAGCTTAATTCCCAAGTATTTGATTTTCTTTGGTGCAATGGTAAATGGGGTGTTTATTCTAATTTCTTTTTCTTCTGATTGATTCTTTGCACATATGAATGCTATTGATTTTTGTTTGTTGATTTTGTATTCAGCTACCTTACCAAATTGTTTTATTATTTCAATCAGCTTTTCTGTTGATTTTTCTGGGTTCTCTACATAGTGAATCATATCATCTGCGTATAATGATAACTTTGTCTTTTCATTCCCTATTTGGATTCATTTTATGTCTTTCTCTTGTCTTACTGCCCTAGCTAGAACTATGTTGTAAAGGAGTGGAGAGAGTGGGCATCCTTGCCTGGTTCTGGTCCTTAATTGGAAGGGTTTCAGTTTTTCCCCATTGAGGATGATATTTGCTGTGGGTCTGTCATATATAGCTTTTATTATGTTCAGGTTTGTTCCTTTTATATCAATTTTTTCCAGGGCTTTCATCATGAAAGGATGCTGAATTTTATTGAATGCCTTTTCTGCATCAATTGATATGATCATATGGTTTTTATTTTTCTCTTTGTTGATGTGGTGGATTATGTTGGTTGATTTTCGAATGTTGAACCATCCCTGAGCCCCTGGGATGAATCCCACTTGGTCATGAAGGATGATCCTTTTTATGCAATGTTGGATTCGGTTTGCCAGGATTTTGTTTAGAATTTTTGCATCTGTGTTCATTAGGGAGATTGGTCTGTAGTTCTCTTTCTTTGCACTATCTTTATTTGGTTTTGGAATTAGTGTAATGTTTGCTTCATAGAAGGTATTTGGTAGCTTTCCTTCTTTCTCAATTTTTTGAAAGAGTTT
>PVHY01002394.1:33911-128000 GCA_004024945.1 Uropsilus gracilis | reverse complement strand
TGGTGTAAGATGGTATCTCAGTGTGGTTTTAATTTGCATTTCCCTAATTATTAGTGAGGTGGAGCATTTTTTCATATGTCTATTAGCCATCAGTATCTCCTCTTTGGTGAAGTGTCTTTTTAGTTCTTCTCCCCATTTTTTGATTGGGTTTTTTGCTTTGTTTTTGTTGAGCTGTAGGAGCTCTTTGTGGATCTTTGTTTTCAAACCCTTGTCACTTGTCTGTAGGACAAAAATCTTCTCCCAGTTGGTTGGGTTTCTTTTTGTTTTGTTTATTGTCTCTTTTGCTGAACAGAAACTTTTTAGTTTTATATAGTCCCAGCTGTTTATGCTTTCCTTCATTTTTTTGCCGGCCATAGTTGTTTCCCCAAACGGATTTCTGTCTTGTTCTTTCTTTTAATAGAGTCCAAATCTGTTATGTGTGATTTCTACTCCACTGTGTTCATTACTTTTTTAAATGCCAGCCCAAATCTCTTCTATTCCTAATTGTCTACTTTTCCCAATTGCTCCTTGTGGAACATGACCTTTTGTCATTCTGATGGATTGTCATGGTATCCTCTCCATTAAAAAATATTAATCTTAAGGTTTATGGCTCCAAACCAAAGACAGTGATTAAAGAATTATAGCAAACTGCAAAATAAAATAATGTTATCATTTTCTTGATATATACACCATGTTTTATGTCAATGATATAATACAAAGATTGGATGGAATAATTTTATGCAAGCATTTACAGGTCTACTTAGAAACTCTCAAGGTTAAAAATTATTAAAGATTTGGGACTGGAGAAAGAAAAGATAATGAAATGAAAAAGTAAACGACTATGTTTGTGAGGGAAATTATTGATAGATATTCTTTGTACAACTACCTAGAGTATTGGAAAAATGTCTGTGAATATGGCATCACCATTAATATCTCTCTGTGGAAGACTGTAGATTTGAGCTCCGCTGATACCCTGGAATATAGAGAATAAATATCAGCAAATTGATTACAGATACTTCATTTTTGTTGCATTTATAGTTGTTATTTCAAGGTATTTTGTTCTAGTTTACATGCTTCTCAAAACAGTGATTATTGAGAATACCTTCCACAAATCCTTTCTAGAACCTGACAAAAAAGTCGGAAATTTTTTAAGCTTAAGGAATGACTTTAAGAGAGTTGACTACAGAGTACAGGTAATATTTATGCTAATTATCTTTTACTTTTCTAGTTTTTTAAATTATATGATTTTTATTGAGGTAGCAATGGTTACAACCTTGTATGTGATTTGGGAGTATAGGCTCACATGTCTTCAAATGTGTGTTACAACACCATGCTTACCAACAGAACACCTATAACTCTCCACCACCACATTCCATTGTCTTTGTCTTTCTATTTTGGTGGGTTCAATTCTAGAACCAGAAATCTAGACTTCATTTTGGTTTTGATTTTCTGTTCCCTTGTTTAGTTTCTTTATATTTGAAATATGAATTGATTCTTCTGGTATTTGTCTTCCTCCTTCTGATTAATTTTGTTTGACTTAACCCCCCTCAGTTCCAGCTATATATTCAGATACACAGTGATACTCCATTGTGTATATATATATTGCGTATCTTCTTAATTCACTCACTTGTCTTTGAGCAACAAGTTTGATTTCACAAGTTAACTATTATAACAGTGTTACAATGAGCGTTAGATGAAACATTATTTTGAAGATTTTCAAGCACATTCAGAGAGAATCACATAACAAACCTTTATATACCCGTCACTCAGTTTCAATGTCAACTATTTTTTATATCAAACCAGTTTTACCATTTATGTTATATTTATTCTCTAAGATATTTGAAAGAAAATATTCATCAGTAACATCTAACTTCTCAAAAAGTTGAGAACATTAAAAGGTTTAAAGGAGGGGAAATAAATTATATGGAGGCATTGCTAAGTATCTGCATGCACCATTCAATTTTAAAATTTATATATATATATATATGTGCTACATTTTACTATCAAAAGAACCTATTAGGAAAATAAGTCACTTTATAAACACCATGATTAGATGATCTGCACCTATGTTGTATGTAATGTTTATGATTCTCAGTGAGTTTTAAATCATGTGGTAAATTCTCTTAACCTTATCATATGCTACATGTCTATCGGAGCTAACTTTACAGTAAAGTTATCTCCAAAAATTCTTTTGTTATAAAAAGTGATTAGCTCAAATTTAGTCTCAGCTTAGCTCAAAAAGTTATTCAAGGAGAAACAAGATGTAGATTTAATAAATATACATTCTATATTAAGAACAAAAGAAATAGACACACAAATACTTCTATATATGTGTGTGTAAATTTATATAGATATTGTTATGATAGATACAATATACAGAGTATTTTTTTTGGACCATGTATCAACATGTAGACACTTATTTAGCTTCTTTTGATTTCCTATACAATTAAGATATTCAACAAATTACAAACTGGGTAAACTCTTAGGCAGCATGCTTTTTTTTTTTTTTCTAGTCCTGATTTCAGATTGTGTCACAGTGTCATCCTTGTGAGAGTACTTGCTACTTTACCTATAGGTGTTGTGTCTGGTGTGATGACCAGCCTTTTTCAATTCATGAAGTAACTGAAGTCAGGTTGACTACATCAGCACCCACCTTCCACTCAGCTGTATACTAATGGTCATGTGTGGTGCTTGGAGAGTCTGACATTGGTCTCAAGGTGAAGGACAGTGGTGTGGTGAGAATACACAAAAAAAGAGAAACATATTACATTATTTGCTGTGTTTGTGAAGATTTGCTGGATGGAATTATGACTTAAATTACATAGGAAATATTGAAAACATTAATTCCGAACTTTAATTTTGAACTTCAATTAATCAATGCTAATAATGTTTCCAAAGCTTCCAAGGACATTTTTGAAATTGAGGCAAACATAAAAGATCTTTTGTTTAAAATGCTGTGATTTTACACTTACTCTGCTATAGCTGTTCATGATACAGAAACTAATCTACAACATCTTTTTATGTTCTGCTCCTATGCTTTTTTCCCCTTATGATTAATGACTTTAAAGGGGGAAAAAACCTGATTCACTTGAAATTACTTTCAAGTGAAAAAATATAAATTTTACTTTGCCAGTCATTCTCTACCCACTCATCTCTATTATTGTAAAACTGTCTACTGTATTTTAAATATTTGCCCTGAAAACACAAGATTTTTAAAAAGTAAAGAATTATAACTACTCAACAATCACATATTTAGTTTCATAAAAATGTAGAAATGACAAGCATATTTTAAAAACTTTGCTTTACCTCTAAAACCAGCACAACTTTGAATTTCATGTATGAAGCGTGAAGCTCCAAAATTACCTCATTTAAAAAGGAACTGAGTGTCGAATGCAAGACAGAGTACACACAAAACACATGAGAGGACTAATCAGCATGTTTTTTAATTCATACTAAATATTACCTGAGAAAAAAATCAGTGCAACAAAGATTTGTTTATCTCTGCCAGTGCAGTTTGAAAGTAAACTTGTAGGCTAATTATAAATTAAAGATAATGCTTAATCACAAAAAACATAGAAATTTTTAGACAGTATCTACACATAGATACTATTTTGATGGTTTTCAGTGATCATTTTTATAAAATACCTGAACTTGTCACTAGTGCCACATGTTTAATGATCACATGTTCATCTCATTTTCCCTGCCCTGTAGGAAATCTACCCTAAGTTAATCAGCTTCGAGTGATCTTTCTTGAATTCATATTGAAGTTTAAAGTTTTACCCAAATTGACAATAATCTACTATTTATAAATTTTATGTCTATGATATGTATTATGTATTCATAGCCTCAGTACTACCATTTCTGAAAAAAAATGTAAACTTCTGAGGACTATAAAATTTGGCCTAAAACATACAGCATGGTTTTATAATATAATCTGTCATCTAATATTGCCAATAACTTGTATGAAGTTTTAAGACTTTATCAATAAAGTTTTAATCCAAATTTTACCACAATGAATAGATTATACTTAGTATTAGGAATTCAGTAATTGTTGAATACTATAATGAGTTATAATCAATTAGAACTATTTACCAATTTTTCCAACAAAAGAGAATACTCAAGACCCACAAGAATTTGTTTTTGAATTGTAAGGTAATTAACAATTAGAGAGTGCCCCTTTCATTGCTTTCAACAAATACATGTATCCAATTTTTGTCAGTTAAAATTATTCTTTTCCCACTATACTAATTAAAATTCTAGTTAAAGTTGTAATCCTTTTAACCTCTGCACAACATATTTCCTTAATGTGTATTTGTATATTCAAATTATTATTCAGTGTAGTGTGTGATTTTATTCTGATTTAAGTTGAAGCTTGTTTGCATGTAAATGGTATATTGTTTTTGTCTATGGCAAGATTTCAGATGAACATAGAACCTGTGATCCAATTAATTTGGAGAGAACATTTATCTTGAATATCTGTGTTTTTCATATGTATGTAATTCAGTTTTGTTCCTCTCTGACAAATTATCATCCTTATGAAAATGTTTAGTTTTTTAATAAATATAATTTCTGTCTGTTATTGGCCACTCAGGTTCTCAATTCCTTCATCTGTCAAATAGCATTGGTTCCTTCTTGCAGAGGGTGTTGTATCGATTAAAACGCTTATGTCTTTAAAGTACTATGAACAGAACCAGGCACACAGAAAACAGAGATAGCTAACATTACTGGTGATTGAGGTGATGATCACAAAACAATATTGGTTGAAATGATGTAGATATTCAGTTTGCCTGATATATAGTAATGAGTGGTCATTTTACTGACATGGAATAAGAACAATTTGGTAATTTTCCTTTTCTCTGTTCCATGAAAACTTCTGAGTGAATGAAAATTCAACCCAGGTGTAAAGCTGTTTGGATTAAAGCAATATCAAGCAAGAAGCATTTGTTGACCCACTGGAAGTATATTAGCAGAGAAGCAATTAAAACCTTGCTATTTTTGTATGTTTACATTCATGTATATAATTTGTCATTATTTTTATTTTTCTCAAATTGAATGAAATGAAATTGAATGAAATTAAAGTTTTCATCATTGTGTTCTACTGGTTGATGCTGTTGGGTGAAAAAACATTTTCTAGAGTTTCTGTACTATGAGTCAATGACAGGATGAGTTTTATTTTGGGCTGAGAGTCAGTAACATAATTTATTTAACATATAAAGATTCTTCACATTAACAAAGAATCTTATATTGACCCCCAGAAACTTTCTATATAGAAAGAAAAGTCAAGATAACACCCCCTCTACTTTTTTTAAAAAAACTGGAAAAAAGAATAGAAACTTTGTATTCATTAGGATAGTTTATATAAACAGTTCCTGTTTATTGATTGTATTAAGGGTCTAATATATATTATAAGCCAACTGCTACTTATTGCAATAAATGGTAACATAACTCCAAATGAAATTAAATTACTTCAATTAAAGATACATTTAAAAAGTAAGTAAGTTACAGATTTTTTTCTCCTCAACTTAGGCTATCACATTCTTTGTAAATACCTAAAAATATTAAATGTCTTATTAGGTAAGACTCATAATTGTGGTGTTGTTGTTAGATACATGCATTTATTATTACTCTTTTAATTACTTTTTTAATTGAAATAACACTGTTTTGCCACAGATATAATTTAGGGTATAAGTTTATACTTCTCTAGATGCATGTTAGCAAACCATACCAAAGTGTAAATTTAGGAAATGTTAATTGAAAAATTCATAGATTCATCTCAGAAAAAAAAACATTTGGTGTCTTTCAGAGTTTATCAGTATGAATGGGAGTGATATTTTTCCTTTAATCTAGAAGCCTGACAATAGAAATAAAAATATGAAAAAAGTTTATTTAGATAGACTTTGCTCTTTGGATAGAAGACCATGGAAAGAATGTACTGCTGATACATCCATATTCTATTACTCTCACCACAACAAAGTGAAAAACAGACAAGGGTAAACACCCATGTCTGTCAGTTCTGGGCTAATGTTAAGACTTGGGTTTCTTAACTTTAACTATATCCTTGATTATGAAGAAGAAACTATAAATATTAACTCCATAGAGTCAAAATACTTCATAGACTTGGTGACAAATGGCTTTTTTATTGTAAAAATAAAAGACTGTCAAGAGGATGAATACTTGACAAATTCTAAATGGGTAATAGAAACAACTTGAACAATGAGAGCATTATAGGATTGTGGATGGTGACATCCTTTACTTCTCATTTGTTCATTATGTTGCACTTTATTTCCACAAAGCTTGAGAAAGGCTCTAATATGATTTGGAAACACAAGTTTTGATATTTTAAAAATGATAATCATAGGCCTTTATTAAATTTATTATACTAAGTCTCCATTATATACTATAGCTATACATTTAATCTCTACTATAAGAATTTTTACCACTCGTGATTCATAAGATACTTTCAATATATCACTCTTCCCTATCTTGTTTTATATGATTCATTTTTTCCCATGCTTTTGTCAATGTCAAAACGACACATTACTAGAAACATTATTTGTGAATATCAGAATGCAATTTTTTTATTAAGATGTTACTTGTCATAATTTTACTAATAAAAATTCTTAAAAGAAACCCTTTTGAAATAGTCAAACTTTTCAATGCTACTTGTAGATGTTCTCTCAGGAAATTCAAGGATTATGTGTTGTAATGAAAAGAATCCTGTAGCCTCATTTTAGCAGCAATGAGTGTCTTGTTTTTCTGGAAATCAGTAAGAGGGAAATGCTGATTAATGAGCTTCTTAGTCAGCTCTTTGTCTCACCTGTGATGGTGAAATAATACATTTTTCAGAGTACTCCAGCCTTCTCAAGCTCAATAATTAACAGATTAAATTTCCATGAATGCTTCAAAGCAATTGAATTAGATAAGAGTCACAATTCTCAGCAGTTTTCCAAATAATTAATATATGTTCATTGACCAGCCTTAATAAGATGCTCCTCTCTATTTACAAACTACTCAGATTTTAAAGAGTTGAAGCTCTTAAAAAAAAGTGGATGTATAGCTAGAAAACACATTTTTAAGTCCATACCATAATTCCTATTTACGTTTGAGACTTTGGAAGATGTTTCTCCACATTTTTTTTCTGTGTTTCAGTTCTATTATTGTTGTTTTGCTATTTTTAGATTCTTTATTGTTACAGTGGAAATGATAATAAATAATGGCAACTGCCATACAGACAATTGAGTATAGAATTATGAAAATGTATTGTAACTGGATGACAGTAAGTGGTTATTCATTTTATTGTGGATTGAATGCAGCAACTTTAGCAAATTTGTAAATTTAAATAGTTAGATGTGTATGTACCCTATGGGTTTCTTACATGTATTGCCCCAAACTCCTAAAATATTGGGTAAGGTGAAGATAGTTGGCTATTCTTATTTAGAAGTATTTCCTTGAAATTCAAATTGGCATATGAGTCTTCAAATATTTTGACCTTTTCATGGATTATTCCTATTTCTTGGAAAGAAACCTAAAAACCCAAAACTGGTTTCAAGTTTTCATTTTCCATCTGCTATAATTTTACCCTTGACTTAAAAAACATTTTACTTGTGATCCCAAAAAGACAATATGTAGTGATTCAGGTTATCTATTAGCTTAGACAAATTGCTATAGTGATTGCTATCAATGTTTAGACTTTAGAAAATATTGAAAGGCTATCCCATGCTCAACTTTAGTACTAATATCTGAAGACTGATGAAGCTTACTGGGATTTTGGTTCACAAATTTGAGTCAGAACTTTAAACTTTCAGAGTTCATGTAATGATCAAATTCCTGAATAAAGGAGTCAACTGTGATTGAAGCACAAAGAAGGATTATTGGTTAATATTAGAAAGGTACTAGACAGAATGATCAACTTTTATAAAACATCTGTAGTTGACCAGGTAATAATATCATCGCAATATTCATGTTTTTCTGGGTATAGTAACACTACCTACTTATACATCACCTATCATTTGAGGTCCTCAAAATAATAAATACCTGTGGTTTAGAATGTGCTCCAGTTTGTTGCAGTATATTTCAGTAAGTCATATTTTACCTATATGATATATCTTGTTTACTATTTAAATTTTCTAAACTTCATTGTCATGATAATAGCAACCAAAATGAAAGCTGTATTGTGCACCAAAGGAGCTGCCTTTATACCAGAACCCATGATATGATAATGCACCTTTGTAGAGGTGTAAACCCATACCCTTAAATATTGTCAATCAGTGTTACCGCAACAAACATAATTAGAAAAAACAAAGAAAGAGAAAAAAGTAAGTTAAGGATTAACAAGGACTATGTATGTTTGCTTTATATTCTGTAATGATTAATTTTAGCCCTACAGAAAAATTACTACTACGCTGAATCTATTCTGGATATTTTTTAGTCAGACCTAGCAGTAATTATTTTTGATTTTTTTATTTCTGATGCTATAAGGAAAGAAACTAGTTTCATATTTTTTTTCAGAAATAGCAGTTAGACAAATTTCAATATCTTACTTAACTTTCCAATATGAAAGTGATAACATTAGTAGATTATATTACCATCTTTAGTATAAGGTAGAAGAGAATTCTCCACCAAAGAGAGAAATGGAAGATTCTTGGGAATAGAGGCTGCAAGCAAATTTAAAATGATCAAGAAATAACCTTTTATAAAAAACAAAAATAAAACTCTGCCTCAGTGAATTTATCTATGTTCACTCACTATTATCTAGTAGATTATTTTGTTTCTGAGTTCATAATTGATTTTTTTAGACAAGTGGTATGAACAAAGTGATTCAACTTTAAAAAGTATATTGTCTACCGACATTGCATAAGAATAAACAAAAGTGACCAGTATTATATCATACTATTCCAAGGCTTTCTTATTTATGTACAAGAAAAGCTACCAAATCAATTTTCAAAACATATTTTAAAAGGAGCTTAATGTCTGACGTTATAACAATGGAAAAAATTCAGCAAGACATTAATAATTAATAAGACATTAATAATTACCACTGCAAATTTTCACTGTAATGTGGAATGAATATTATCTAAATTAGAATAAAATACAGTAAAATAAGAAGTAAAGCTGGAAAAAGGCTACAAAGAACACAATCATTTTCTTTTTAATCTGAGAGATCAGTATTCATGTGAGCTACACATACTTTGCCTGAGAATATAATTTGGAACTAAAAGACTGTAAATGAAAAATGAAAAATCTCTCAGAAGTACTATATTTCCACATAAAAATGAGTTGTATATTTTTGACATTGTAGTTCCTCTGTAATAGAGTGTTGATAATACCTTCTCAGATGGGCATAGATAAGTTGGTTGATCTGGAGATACAAGAAAGGTCCCTAGGTACATTGCCCACTTTACCCCCAAGGGCCTGTTATGAAGAGTCAAGTTGGAAGGTAGCAACTATCCTCTATGCTGCTTCTAGCACTTGTCAACTCCCAATATTCAATTTCCTAGAAAAAAAAGTTCATTAATGTAAACATATTTGAATGCATTTTTAAAACTAACCAAGACTTATTTAGAGAAATAATGAATTTAAAGCTTTTTAAAAAATTATATAATTATATAATAATCATAAATTATATCTATAACTATATATAATATTAAATATTATTATATAATATAAAATACATAAAGTGTAGTATATAAATATACATCTATATTTATTATAAAATAATTATAAAATATAATTACTTAATATTAGCAAATGAAGATGAGTTGATTAATTTTCTATAATACTGAATTGTTCCAAAAGAGAAAATAAAACACAATTTGACCATAGTTCTCCAAAGTTCTCTGTATAAATAATTTTCCTGTTTTCATCAGATTATCAGAGTCATTCTGATGGAATTACAAGATGCATTTTGTATAGGGTAAGGGATAACAGCTAGAAGCAGTTTTCTGTATTCATTCACTGACTTTGGTAGAATGAGGTCTTCATAACAAACTTTTGTAGAATTGACCTTATTTTCTTATCATTGTTGATATTTTTCAGTATTATCAAGATTCAACAAGTGGCCATTTCTTAAAGATTATTTGCAAAAGTGGAATCTCAAGTCATGTCAATGAGTTTTTCATACTATTATCTTAAAATCCACAACGGATGTTGTGTGTAAAAGTTGTTTATCATCTGCAGAAACATTTGGTTTATTATTTTGTTTGACAATCTTGATATTAGAGAATAGAATTTTGGAAACTAATGAATGTTGTTCATAGACCAAAGGTATGAAATTGATTCCTTCTTTCCTTTTGGAAAGGGAAGTCAAATATCAAGATAAATCTAGCCAGGCGTGATGGTGTTTGCCTGTAGTCCAAGTGCTGGGAGGCAGGAGGCCTGGGATCGCTTGAGTTTGTGGATTTGAGACTACCTTGGGCAACAGAGGGAGACCTAGTCTTGAAAAAGCAGCTGGGGTTGGTGGTGTGCACCTGTAATCCCAGCTACCTGGGAGGCTGAGGCTGGGGATCACTTGAGTCTGAGGGATTGGTACCACCCTGAGCAACATAGCGAGGTTTAGTCTCAAAAAAAAAAAAGATAAATCTAACCTTAGCTGCTAATATAAATTACATCGAGAGTTTCAAATAATGAGCATTTCTATCATTTAAATATCCTGGATAATCTTTTAGGATAACAGTGTGGCACCCAAAAAGCCAAATTTATTCAAAAGTTTGTAGTAAAAGGAAGCAATTGTTGAAAATGCAAAGAAGGCGGTAATCATTTTGTAGGAGGAACTGTAGTCTGAAATGCTCTTTTGCTATCAATAGAAATGTTGAGACTATTAACATGAAAATAATAATAACTTTGTACTTTATTAGTTGCAATTTGTATTTTTAAAAAGAATTCATTAATAATGCTAGTAAGCACACTAAAATTATCAGCATTTCATGTATGACTTGGTTGCAATAAATAAGAAATTCAATTTCCTTTCTCTCATACACACGGGGTGTGGACCAAGTCTACTGCTAGTATATTTCATTTTAGTTTGTGAGACACAGTAAGGGAGTCCAATTTTTGAAATTACTTTATAGTTAGCAAAATCGAGTATCACTACCCTTGTCATTTAAATACTCTGCTAACTCTTTATATTTGTTCCCAAATGAATTAAGAATTGAGGTGATAGTGTATAAATCTATTTAAGAGAATTATTCAGATTATTTTCTTTAATATGCCTTGTAATGTAAGCTTAATCTCAGGCCTTCAGAAATGCTGGATAAAGGTAAAATTTACTTTGAATACTTTTGAGACTATAAAAATGCTGTCTTGGAATGTTCTCAATTGATTGCATATGCAGATTACCTTTTTAAACTGCCTCTCTTGTAAGGCATTAATTTGTGCTTGGGATATTTTATGTCCTGATCGCTTGATTGATTTCAGCAAAGCTAGTAAAACATGGATTCTTTACTTGCATAAAATTCAGTAGAAAGGTTTTCACTTGCCATCAATCAGATTTTATTAAGGGTTTGCTATAATTCCCTTTTCCCTTTGAAATAATATCTCATTTCATTAATGATAAAAGTAGCAGTATATGCCAGCTCTTTAAGTGAATATTAGAACTAAAGATAGGATTTCAGATCTCATTCAAATATGAATGCACTTCCATTTTAACTAATCTGATAAATACTCAGACTTTAAATGTCCAGAGTTCCATATCCATCACCATATTTTTTCTTCCTAACAATCTTGTGGAGACAAAATATTATTAACATTGAGCTTGATATAAAAAAGCTATCTGCTGTGTTATGGAGAGGTAGAAGGGCTAGGACCTCCGTAGCAGGGTGGGACATGAGCAGGAGGTAGTAGGAGGGTTGGTGTCCATGTATGAATGGAGGTAGGAACGTAAAATACAGTTTCGTATTGCAGAAAAAAATCAAGTGAGATGCATACATTATTGTAAAGAGAGGGTCAGGTTGATGATGACCTTTCAATATACTCAGTTCCTATGTTTAGAAAAGGGGTTTATTGGGCAGGAATATGAACTATGAACATCTGTGCTATGGAAGAATTACAGGGGCAGGAGAGACTAAAGTATGGAGTGGATGACTTCAAGGATGCCTAGTATATCATCTGCAGAGCTAGGTAAACATACAAGGTGTTATTCTAGGAGTCCAAGATGAGACTTTAGTATGTTTGTTTTGAAAGTCTCCAAAATGATACTTACTGTTTATAGTGAGAGCAGCTTGGTAATCAGAGCTGAGTCTGAGGTACCAGCATTTGAGACTATCTGGGATCCAGTGACAGAAATGGGAAGCAAAGAGCAATCCAGAGATCAAAGGAGACGGATTTTTTTTTTTTTTAAAGAAAGTAGTGAATTCCTTTTTTGGGCAAGGGGGATGCTGGCCATCTGGCCATATATCACAGCAATAAGTCTATCAGTCTATTAAAATAGACTGGTTGAGGCATATGGATATGATTGATATTAGGGGTATGAAATACAAGTCTGGGTTTTGCAGGAATGCAGTGGTCAGCAATGACGGTTTATGACCATGTCTCTTAAAAATTCAGACAGCCCTCAGGGTATATATCTTGGGTAATAGGACTCTAACTGCTCTAAGTTTTATATATATATATATAGTTTTATATATATATATAGTTTTATATATATATATACACACACACATACTTTTTTTAAGGAAAGGAGACAAGCAAATAATAAGAAAATGTATATATGTATATATACATATATATATATACACCAAGAACAGATTCTTGTTTCTAATAAGTGATTATTCATAGAAAAGTCCTCATGCACAGTAAATATACTTAGATCATAAGTTGTCCAACCTTCATGATAATAGCAAAAAAATTAAAGCAGATATTTTTTTAAACTATCAAATTGGCAAAATTAACAAGCATGGGGTTTGTATTTGCTCCTTGTGGCTGCTGACACAATTACCACAAACTGGGTAGCTTACAACCATGTAAATTTATTCTATAAATTTTGGAGGGAATAAGTTTGATATCAGTTTCACTGAACTGAATCATGGTGATAGTAGAGATGATTCCTTCTGGAGCTCTGGAGAATTTGTTTCTTGCCTTTTAACTTCTGGAGGCCACTTGTTTTCAGGTGCATGACAACTTGCTTGCCTCTCTTTGGTGTTTCATTCTCATTATCACACCTCCAACTTCTATTTCAAATTTCCCTTTTAAAGACATTTATGATATATTTAAGATTCATCCAAATATCCAGAATATTCTCAGCATTTCAAGATCCTTCATTGAAAAATCTCTTTTGGCATTTAAAATAATATTTCAGATTTCATCTGACTATACATTTGAGGTTACTGGGGTAGGGAGCGAGGTGAAAGGAGGGTGCAAAAGGGGAGGAAGGCCTAATGGACTATGGTAGAGGATTATGGGTGCTTTGGTATTATTGGGCATGGTGTAGAAACATGCATCTGAAGAGGTATGATCTTTTACCCCTAAATCACACACAGCATTGTCAACCAAGGATTGAACCACATAAAATTATTTTAAAAATACAATAGATTTCAGGGATTATCTTTGAGCTAACTGGCACCATTTACTGAGTCTTCCACTGCATGTTTCAGAGACTGAGGGGAAACATTTTTATAAAAAAGGATGGTGGTACCTAGCAGATGTAAAAAGCACACACTCTTAGGAATTTATCTTACAATAGATGGTACAGAAGCAGATGTAGAAGGGTGGTCACATTTATGAGGAAAAAGTGGAAAGCAATAAAAGTAACTTTTATTATGACATACTATTTTGTACAATGTCTACATATTTGGAAGAATATGTTCATTTCAAAAACTTTGCACAGTATAGAGAATATGAAGGAGAAAATAAAATGAACCCATTATTCCACATTTGGAAATAGAAAATGACATCCTTAATAGTTTAGAGAAAACCCTTCCAGTATTTTAAATGTGTATATGTACATAAAATTGCTACACAAGATTGGAATCCTAGCATATGTTTTGTATTGTGAAATGAATTTAAAAATATTTTGATTTTGAAATATATGCAGAAAGGCACTATATAGATGATTATGGAGGTTTTGGGTATTTTAAAAATGATGCTGTGACATTTCTAATGTTAATATTATTATTACCCACTCTCACTCAAGAAACAGACCATTCTAATTCTATAAATGCCTCTCCTGTCTTATATCACATTTTTCTAAATCATATCTCTTTTCTTTATTTTTAACCCCTGCAGAATATTAAAATAGTTTATACTGTCATTATTCATTTGGATATACATACATATTACTTCCAGTTTCATTTATTCCTTCTCATATCTCTTTCTTGGGTGGTTATTTCTTTTGCTGAAAGGATAACCTGTATTGTTTCATTTTGCGTAGATATAAAAGTGGAAAATTCTTATTTTTTAAATATCATATTATTTTTATTGAGGTAACTTTTACAACACTGCATATGTCTAAAGATATAATCTCCAACCTCTTCAGATGTACTGCAACACACCATGAACCACGGTCTTCCGTGTCAATGCCTTGAGTTTCCTGCCCACCCTGTGGCAACTTATCTAGCTTCTATTTATCTGAAAGTTAATTAATTTTTATTTTAATTCTTAAAAGTAAAGTTTGTTGAAGGTAGACTTCTAGGTTTGTAGCAATCTGTATCAGCATGTTATAGATATTTCATGATACTGATTTTTTTTGAACTTTCACTACATTTATTGAGACTTTAGAAACTAATTTTAATTTTATAATTTGAAGGTAATTTGTTTTTTTTCCTTTTAACATTTATTATTTTTCTTTTCCTTTTCTAAAAAAAAGTCAGTTGTACTGTATTAGAATAAATGAAGTAGATATTAAACCCTGTCTAGCCCATTTAGCTTAATTTAACAAAAATATCACAGATGAGGTGTTTTAAACCATAAGCACTTATTTCTCATAGTTCTGGAGTTTGGAAAATGTAAGATAAGGAAAATGACAGAGTTGGCATATGGCAGTCTACACTGATTGTTTCCTAGGCTGCTATTTTCTTGCTTGTCCACACCTGGCAATAGGAATGAGAAGGCTCTTTGGAATCTTTAATAAGACACTAATCCTTTTTGAGGACTACCCCTCACAATATGATTATTATGCAATCTCTTCAGCTCCTAATATCATCATGTGGAGGATTAGGATTACAACATATTATTTTGGGAGGTGGGAGGGGAATAAACAGTTCATAACAATCCTTTTCACAAATTACAATTTTGCATATTTTTTTATTCTACATTTCCCATATGATACTTTTCTATATATATGATGCTATTTTTTTATATTTCCCAGTTATTTTATCTATTTAGAATCTTTAAGAAATTGCTTTCCACCTATTATTTTATCTCCTCAAATATAAGCATTTAAAAATCTGTGTTAGAGAATTCTAGTATCAAGAATTCTTTGTTCTTTTGAATTAACTGTTTTTTCTCCCTAAGGATTCATATTTAGGAACTCTTAATTCCTATGTGTATTATCTTTATTATATGCAAGACATTGTATTTGAAAACTTGTAGATCTAATTTGAGATAAGGTATCTGTTCTCAAAGGGGATTATCATTTTCTTCTATCTAGCACACAAGGCTCTAGGTATATTTTATTCTCAGTATATATACAGTAGCTATGTTCTATAAAGTGATTGTGAACACTTAATTAGCAAATATGGAACCACTGTTCCAAGAAGAAATATAAAAATAGTTTCTGGGAGTCCCTAGTCACATCTGATAGTACATAAGTTGATTTTATGTGTTTTGATTTAACGGCATCTTATTTTGCACATCTATACACAAACCATACATGCATTTCTATAATAATTAATCACAAAGTCTTTGAATGATTAAAAACTAGTCAGTTTGGCTATTAGTATTATACAGGCTTTATTGTAAAACAAGCAAATTATGTTATCTCTCCCACATAATTTTTTTTTCTAAAATACTAAGCAAGTGTTTTAAAACATTACATGGGGTCTCCTGATTTGAAGAGCAGCCTAGCCCACAGTTTTAACATTTTCTACCCATATCAGCTTTTGAAATGTGAAAAATAAACAATGTTAGGCAAGAAGGATTTAGCATTTTTCCTGACCCCAGTAGATGTAACTATGAATTGCTATGGCTTTCAGCCTCATAGTGATATTGCCCACTACATGTGCCTTATTGGTCATTATCTCTTGGATCCATTTATGTCGTCACTTATCCATGACTTCATCACACACTAATATGTTACTTTAGAACTTACTTAAAATCTTCATCTACAAGTTGGCAAATTTCCTCTTTCCTCCCCCTTGAATATTTTGTATCATTGATGTGTTAACTTTGAACTTGTAGTCCCTAGCACTAGAAATCATGTCTGAATGAAGTTTACCACATGCAGGCATTTTCTACCCAAGGCAGAATTACCTAAGCCTTGTTCTTAGGACCACTAAATAACACTTCAGCATTATGTTGGGAAGCCATTTTTAGCAACAAAATTGCCATTACAAGAGCACAAATAGTGAAAAACATGGCAGAAAGTGCCACAAAAATGACATTGTTTACAGTGTGAGACTAGAAATAAGGCAGAGAGCGTCACTTTATTTGAACTCATTTGGAAATATGCATGTTGAGTGAATCAAAGAAACCTTTTAACCACTCTGTGCATGTTCTCAAATAATAATGAACGAATTGGTTTGAGGGTTAGAAATAACTTTTAGTAATAGATGAGTAATGAGAGTTGACCAAACCTGCAATTTGTATCAATGAGTGTTCAATCAGGGCAGAACCAAGTCACTGTGAGTTTTGAAATGAGGGATTTATGATAGGTTTAGATTTATCATCCATCCATCCATCCATCCATCCATCCATCCATCCATCCATCCATCCATCCATCCATCCATCCATCCATCCATCCATCCATCCATCCATCCATCCATCCATCCATTCAAATTTACAAGCCATGGAAGGATTTGGAGAAAGGAAGATCTAAAGGGAAGATGGAAGTTGAGAAAAGGAGTCATTAACAGCTTCAGCTGGGAAACACACCTTCACCAGTTGCCCAGGTGGGACTGAAAGGGAGAAGCTCAGGGAGAAAAGTTTGGGAAGCTGTTGCTTCTATTTCCATCTCCCTGTGAGTCTGTTGACAAGCAGTTCGCTGGGCTAGGAGCTACTGTCAGTCATTAAGATAAATAATTAGTAAAAAGAACTGTATATAGAATGTATATATAATGACCAATAAACTAGCACCTAGTAGGCTTGTTTGCAGCTGTGCCATCATTTCTTACTATCATAACTTTCACTTCGATATTCCAAAACTCGTCCAAGTTCCTTTTTTGGTCATTTTTAATCTTGAAACATTGAGGAAGGGAATTCCAGAAGCCTAAATTCTCTTTTTTAGCAACATGCCACAAGAAAAGGGTAAAGTTTTACACTGATTCACGAATGAGCATAAAATAGAAGTGAAATTTTATCACTAAATTAATAGAATTATAAGAAAGAGATCCAGGAAGTTGTACTAAAGGGATTAGGTTATTTTATTTCATATTCATAGAGAAAGAAAATTAATAAAGTGAACTATATTCATATTAAGCTTATGAAAAAAGCAAACAAGCATTGTCTGTGACAATGCTTAGGGTATTAAGGTAGGGTATTAAGACTAACTTTCCCTTTTAAAAAATAGATGTATAACTTAGGAGAACCTAATTATCATTTTCATATTTTGAGTCAGTGAGTATTTTAGTATAATTCAACATATATTTGCATACTAGGTTTTATATTTGAGTAAAAATATCTAACCAGGTCTTTGCATCTCCTCTGTTCCCCTTCTACCTCTCCTTCTTGTATTAATCAGACCTCTTCAGAGAAAAACACTAATAGAATGCATGTATGTCTTTAATAATAAGTTTACTACATATTATAAGGAATGCTGTTGGGAGGCTAACAAGTCCCAAGATATGCTGTCTGAGTCAGCAAATTGGTGATGCAGGAAAGCTGATTTTTCAGCTACAGCCTGAGTTCCAAGACCCGAGAACCAAAAGAACCAGTGGAATAAAGTTAAGTCCAAAGAACGCTCATACCCAATTATCAGCATTATCACCATTAAGAAACACTGAGCTATAATCTAAGAGAGATTTGAATATCAACTTAAGTTTTGGACAACTTTAAGTTCTCTGTTCATTTAATGGACATAAAGGTTGAGAGAATGCATGATTTCAGCAGATAAAAATTAAGAAAAAATTAGTACAGGATCCTTTTAACAAAGAAGGATCCTGATAAAGATGACAAGAGGAATCAGAGTTTTTAAAGGTAGTTTTTCCTCCAACGACTGGCTAACTTCCTTTCCAAGATACTTTATGAGGTCTTTATTCATTTAAGCAGTATGAAAGTTGACAGATTGTGTCAATCTTGAATAGGAGGTGCTTTTCTCTGAAGTTCATGCTATAGAGGACAAGAATGAATTCAGATCAGCTGTCAGATACCTGGGCCAGGTATATATGACATCTCAGCAGTGCTGATTCATCACTTTGAAGTGATACTCAAATATCAGGCACATTCTACTGAGGTTGTGTAAAAACTCTGCCTTATATTCTCCAAATGAGTTCAGCGGTAAGAGTAGAAAAATGCTTGGAAGGTGACATCTGATGGTGTCTTTCAAGACACGTTAAAGGAAAGTGTTTGTGCAGAAGCTGTCACATTTGCCTTTCACACTTCATTTCACTATTCTCTACACACACATACAGTGCATAGACTATGAATACTTGGTTACAAAATGAAAAGTAAGAACATCATTTCTATAAAATATGTTATTTCTTAGAATATTTTTTTTTCTTTTTTTCTTTTTTTTTTTAGTTTCACATTTTGGGTACAAACCAGCTACTCTTTCCTCCTAAAGTCAAGAAGAGCTGGCCAGGAGGAAGGCACAAGAGACAGATAAGGTGAATGGAGAACCTGGGTAGACAGTGATGCCAAATATACACAGATATATGTGTGCAATAATAAAAAAAGAAAAGCTGGCCAATTTACTTTGTATGGCACAGGAATACTTTATTCTTATCGCTTTGAATGCTCTAATAACCAAATTTGATAAATTGTAGAGAGAGCAAGGTTACCATTTACCCATGCTAATAAGGGTTTCTGTTTTACATTTCATTGAAAATGTAAAGGTTTTGTACTTGTGTTTTGATAGAACAGTGTCATTTATTTCAGACTTCTTATTTATGGAAATGACTGTATTGTAGATTTCTATTCTTGGAATTGGAAATACAGATAGCAAGTCATAAAAATAGCATTTATTTCAGAAAATACCCTGAGCACAGTAATTGGTCACTAAAAAGATAAGGTTATAATTATGGTTTTTCCGAGAAATGAGAACCTGAGTATTTTATAATGAGATCATTTCTTCTAATATCTGGCAGGCTTCATTTTCACAAATTCTATTTTAATATACATATGGGTGATTTCACTCTAGGTTATTTTATTTCTACCATCTAGGGGACTATAGTCTTTCTTTCATCTATGAAAGTGACTGTATAATATCCTGATAAATTTAATATACTCTCTACTATGGTGTTAGCCGTGCAGAAAAGCACATAAATAAATGAAATATATCCTCTTTAAACAGAGACATTGTATTATAATTAGATCATTAACTGTAGCGAATTGGTCATATTTACAGGAGGGAAGAATTACTTTTACTTTGTCAGGAAACTCTGGTTTCTAACTAGACAGACTGGACTTCATGAAACTGGACTTCATGAAAACTGGACTTCATGAAAGTTTTCTGACCATCTTGGTGAGAGACTTTTTTCTGTTATCTTGTACAGTTATTTAATTTCTTATGAATATTCAGTAGTGGTCTGTAGGTTATAGTATGTGAAACCATGTCCTTTCAGATGCATTTTTTCCCTCATGAATAACTTCATATTTGGGTACTAAGTTGATGTAGAATCACTCATGGCACACTTAAT
Source organism: Uropsilus gracilis (assembly GCA_004024945.1). Taxonomy (NCBI): domain Eukaryota; kingdom Metazoa; phylum Chordata; class Mammalia; order Eulipotyphla; family Talpidae; genus Uropsilus; species Uropsilus gracilis. The sequence continues at coordinate 108,078 of PVHY01002394.1, read as the reverse complement.
CCATTAATTTATTTTCTTGTTTTATTGATTGATTTATTTTTTTTTGTAGTGACAAGATCCAGTTGTTGAAAGTAACTTGAGAGAAAATAATTTCCTGGATGCTTAAACAAACAACTTACAGATAGCTCAGTTCCTAAGAAATCTATGCTCCTTGGAGATGTATACTGCTGAGATTTCTGGAAGACAGGGCATTCTGTCTTTAAGTGAGGGAAAGCCTAGTTTCCCAATTTCAAATTTGAAATATTCTGACTTGACTGTTAAACCACCCAGGTTGTGATGCTTTACTCTAGCAGTTCCAGGAAACGAATCCAGAGATCTGTGCTTGACTTTTATTTACTTCTATCATTTTCTCGCAGGTCCTTTCATCTTTAGTTTGGTTTCATTTTCTCTTCTCAAGGATTCTTTCAGTTGGTGTGGAAGAACAGCTTCTTTAATAAATGATGCTGTCATGGAGTCAGGCTCCCTCTGATTTTCAGTCTGATTTTTTCCATAGGACTGTACTATCAGCTCTTTGTTCCTTCTTTCACTTTCTAGCTAGCGAAACTGCTAAACATCAACTACCTCAGCCTTCCAAACTGTGGTCTCCTATCTCTTCCAGATGCTCTTTCTGGAACACTTCATTCCAATTTTCATCTGCTACATCCATCAGGCATCTGACCTGTTTTCAGAAGTTTCTTTTCAGTGTGGTTTTCTTTCCTTTGAGGGAGTCAGCTTTAGGCATCCTGATCCCGCTTCTGCCAAGACTCTGCTGTTCAGGTAAGTTCACCATAGATTTGGGCAGGGCAGGTAAGGGCAGGTAAGTTCACTATAGATTTGGGCATACAGATAATGACAGTTCTGGAGCCCTCAGTGGATTTTATAGACTTTAATGCTCTCAGGGAACTAGGCATATCAGGCAAGGAGGTAGGCGTGCTAGGCAGGCAGGTAAGGTAGGGCAGTGGGGGCTGGAAGGCTTGTTTGCCTGCTTGCCTCCCAGCTCCCCACATGCCCCCCCCACCCCCCCACCCCACTGTGAATCATTAGTCTCCTTTCTCACCTCTTCTCAAATAGTGTTCCGGTGGCTGCTGTCTCTGTTTTTATGTCTGCTTCTAAGTTGAGGTGTACACACTAACACTCTTTGGACCAAGGTGTCTACAGTTATAAGTGTGTCCCCACATTCCCAAGTGCCCCTTGCATACCCCATAGATGATAGCATAAAAAAGCCTGATTAACTTATTTATCCAACAACATGAAACTGGAACTTGTGGAACTTTTCTTCCTAGTAACACTATGAGAATAGTTACGAACATTTTGATTTTGAGTTCTCTGTTATTGGAAGGCTGTCATTAGGGGTATATATTTTGTAGAAAGTGTAGTGAAATTAAAACACTGAACCTCTTAAAGAATGTATCATCATTTGGAGCATATAAAATGACTGTCATAGTTTGTTGGATATAGGGGTCACTGTACACATGTTGATTTTTATTGATACACACCCGGAATTTATATAGCATTATAATTAATGTCACTTAATAAAAAAAAATCATTCACAAAAAATTCTATAACAACAGCAAGAACAGAAAATGGGTGCTGTGACACTTCTTTATTTTTATGACATGAATATGGCCTGCATTTCTGTTTTATCACTTCATAGGCTTTGACAGTCAAAATAATTTATATAAATTATATATAAATTTATATAAATTATATTGCCTATAGATTAAATTTAGGATCTGTATTTCACAGAGGCCAGGATTTTCTATTTCTCCAAATCTTATTTCTCTTATTTATAAAATGGTTCTAATTTTAGTCATTTTATATTATCTTTTTAGTTCTACATTTGATTAATTACAGAAGCATACTATTTTTAGCACCGGTATTCAAAATATAGTGAATATTATAATTTAAAATCACATAATATTAATATTATGCCCAGTAAACCAGTTATATATGCCAGTTTGTTTTTTAACCATTTTAGCATTATGAAATTCACTTAAACCATAGAGCCCTACTTAAACCCTAGACTACATCTACTTAAGGAAACTAAGGTTATTGAAAAACATTGGTTAGAAAAAGATAAGTTACAAATGAATTTTCTCACTTAGCTTAGAATGGCACATGCTGAAACATTTTATGCTCAGCAATCTTCGATTCTTTTAAAGTCTTGGTTAAAATGAAAATAATTGAATTAGAAACTTAGCACCAACCTCTTTAGGGATAGTACAAGATCTCCTGCTATGAACTCAAATGCATTTAAAGGGAATATATACCAGGTACACTGTGCATATTCTCCTTGTAAAATAATATTATTTCCTTCACACAGAGTACATAAGAACCTCACTTAATTCTTTTTCAGTAATTCCAAACTTATAAAGCGAGCTGATGATTTAAAGGACTGAATATTTTTATCCTGTGGTAAACAGAGACAAATTGAATTGCTATCCAGCTTTTATGTGGCTATTCTGGTGCTACTATATTTGTTTCAATAGTCAGGGCATTAATTGGGGTAGTGGTTCCCAAACTGGGCTATCCATTAGACTCACGTAATTCTTTAGACAAATATATACATAAGTATGTAGGAAATAAATGCCTCAGTACTGCTGCTGAAACATTGTCTTTGCTATAAATCCTCTCCTGTGACTGGTAGAATTGTAATCTGAGCTATTTCAGATTAATCTGTATTTCCTTGGGTTTAGAATCTGAGGTTACTTAGGGAATCTTGCTTTCCAAAGTGTAGTGCATGGACGAGGTGCATCAGCCTCACCTGGGAGCTTGCTATAAATAAGAAACTTGTGCCTTTCCTCAGATATGCTGTACAAAGCAGGCAAATTAATACATTTTTTTGAGTGATTTGCATGTTTATCAGTGTTTTAGAAGCAGTAACATCGATCGTTTATAGGTTTTGAGCTTCTTATCCAAAAATTGAACATAAAAATTTCATGAACCAACAAAAAGTAAAGACACAAGATCAAATGGGGAAATATTGCTGGTTGTTCTGTATATAACATAAAGGTTTTATTGTAATTAGAATGATAAAAGCCTGGGTCATTGTTTAGTTTGAATTATGAAATGCATTCACCTACTCCCACTTGTTGTTACCTTATTAAGCTTTGTAGTTGGGAAGCTGGAGGTCTAAACTGGAACTATAATTTGATCTCAGTGACACATGGATTTTGTAATGGAGAAAACATCAGTTGCATTAAAGCAAAAGTAATGAAACATGTCCTACCCTTTCTGAGAAAAAGCATTTCATAATATAGCACTCTCTATGGCAAATAGTTTCATTCATAGTTTCTCCTAATCTTTCCCAATTAGCTCCACTATTATCATTGCAACAGTTTGGGTTCTCTCTTAAATTTCTTGATTGTCACATCTAGCTGTGTTTTAAAATTACTTTTATTTAAAAAATTTATTCAGATTACAATTCCTTTAGGGCAAGTTGTACCAGGTGTTTCTTTGTGGCTCCCAATGCCCTCAATCCTTCCTGACCCAAGTGCTAGGAATAGTTCTTAATAGGGTGACTAGCAGTTAAGGTGATCACATATCTGGAGTGGTTTTAGAACACGTCAATTCTTCCAGTGTAACTATAAATAGTATCCTCTTTCATTTCCAGAACTGTCCTGTTAGAGCTCTAAACTATGTGGTCTCCCTAAGGGTAATGAAGGTGTTGGGTAACCATCCCACCTTCATCACCAAATGTAATGTAACCGGTTCTCATTGCTAATTGTCAGGACATCATAAGGCAGCAGGCTTATCAATCTGTATAGGTTCTTTATTGGTTTAACAGTTACACAGATATACCAGGCAGGGTAGGTCAGGCCAGGCTCAGGGCTGAAGGGAGGCTGGGAGGTAGGAGGGTCGCTTAGCCCCCAGGAATCTTCACTCTCTATCCAGGCATTCTCTCACTGTACTGTCTTTCATGCTCTCTGAACCCCTTTATCCCCTCTCTTCTAAGCTCAAGTGTGTGCACTTACACATGTGCACACCCGCTGGGCTGCAAAGTCATGAGGATGACACAATACCACAAGTACTAGGCATTTAAGCTAATAAAAGAAAAAGTCTGACCAAACTCACGCTACAGAAGGTAAAACTGAGGGACCCTTTTCTGCAGAGAAGCAGCAGGTGAGACAAGTAATGGTACTGCAGCTTTTCATGTAGCTATCTCTGTCTCTTTTTTCCTTCTGCCTCTCTTTGCAACATTGTCTTTGATCAATATAAAGTTGCCAAACTTCTTTTATAATATGGTATACTAGAAACAATTCACTACTCTACTGTGGCCATTCGTTTTTGTTGGAATTTCTTACTGTGTTTTAATATTATTAAAGTTTATTTTATTATAAGTGGTATTTATTTCCAGTGTTTCTGAGATATAATCACAAATTGTAAGATATTATAAGATGTGCAATTGTTAGATAAATTGTTGATTAAAATGTACAATATGATGCTTTGATATTTATCTTCTACTTGCAAATTTCAGTATTGTCAACTCTAGTCATATTTCAGAGTCTCAGAACTTGTTTTTCTTATGGCTGAAAATTTATACTTTGCTATTTAACCTCTTCCCATTTTTCTCCAGTTCTATCCATCACTTTTCTATTCTTTGAGCCTATGAATTTAACCATTATTATTATTTCTTTAAGATTCCATATGTAAGACATACCATGCAGTATTTGTTTTTGTCTGGTTTATTTTATTTATCCTCTGATTTTCCTTTCTTTGTATCTTTGTATGATTTCTAGGTAAGTCTACCTACTTCTTGGTTTCCTTTACCACATACATCCTCAATTATTCATTTATTAATGTTACTAATTAATACTAATCTATTATTATTACTCACTATTATCAATTAACATTACATTAGTATCAAGTAAAACTCAACTGGAAAACTCCACAGATATGTAGAGTTCAACATTAATATGAATATTGAAATATGAATATTGAAATATACACTTTTCCCACACGTGACCCATTTCTGATTTTCTTTATCCAAATAGTACTATTATCTACCCCATCACAGCAACTAGAAACTTGAGTCATCCTGTACTTTATTTCATCCTGTACTTTATTTCAATTCAAGTCTTTCTGTAGCATCACTAGCTCTCATAGTTCTATCTTCCAATTCATTCTCAAATCCATTCTCACTCTGACTTAACTCTCACTTGTCTCTTAACTAGTTTTACCTCCAGTCTCCGACTTTTCAACTGCCCTTTATATTATGAACAGAATTTTTTTTTTAATGCACATACCAAGAAATAGAGAGGGTCAATGGGAGCAAGAAAAGATCACTCATCATCAGGGAAATGAGAGTTGAAAACACACTGGGAAGTCACCTATAACTGTGGGAATGACTACTAAAATTACAAGAAATAGGAGGATGTGTAGAAAAAGGAACCATGTGGACTGCTGGTGGGAACATAAACTGCTACAGCCACTATGGAAATCACTATGAAGGGGAATTAAGAAATTAAAAATAGAAATACTTCATGATCAAGCAATTCCACTCCTGGGGATTTAGGCAAAGAAAATGAAAACACAAATTTGAAAAGATATATGTGCTTCCATCATCATTGAAATAATATTTATTATATATAAGATATGGAAGCAAGTCTGAGTGTCCATTGATAAATGAATGGATAAAATTAATGCAGTATTTATATGAAACCAAATACTATTCAGATAGTAGAAAAGAATAGAATCTTGTCATTTATGACAGTATGGATGGACCTGAGGGCAGTATGCTAAGTGAAATAAATCAAAGACAAATATGTAATCTTACTATTTATGGAATCTAGAAAATAAGACTGAAAATCAAATTCAAGCTTCTATAGCTAGAGTGAATAGACTGGTAGTTGTCTGAGTCAAGGATGAGTGAAATGGGTTAAGTATGTCAAAGTTATATATTCTATTTTATAAAATAATTAAACAATGGGGATGTAATGCACATTTTGGTCATGATAGTCAATAATACTGTATTACATATTTGAGAACTGCTGAGAATAGACTTAAAAGTCCTTACCAAGCAAAAAAAAAAATGTAGTTATATATGGGGATAAATGTTTTATTATTATGATTTTATTTTGTTCTTTAGATTAAAACCTCTGTGTTCTTTTTTTCCCCCCCTTCCTCCTCCCTCTGGTGCCCCTTCCATTCTCTCAAACCCCACTCTTTGTTGTATATTAGCTCCATTAGTGCTAAGTCCATTAGTCTCTTTCCTATGGTAGTGTCTTTTCTCTGGGTGACGGACTGTGTTGTTGGGTCCAGGCAAACCTTGCTGTTAGATTCTCAGTTTTAAGTTTGCGTTGGGTGGCCAGGTTATATTCATTTGTGATCTGTCCATTTTTTCTTACTGCAGGCCGTCTTCTCTAATCCCATCTCCATTGCTTTGCTGCTTTTCCATAGGGCTCTGGTGTCAGATTTTAGGGGGTCTCGCCCCCAGTCAGTGTTGGTCAAAAAGTTTCTCTGTGAATTCAGGCATCTGTGAATGACCTTTGAAGATCATCACCTCTGCTTCATTTTGTAGTTTTGATGTGGGGCCCATTACGCCATCTTTGGTCATCCTTTCCTCTCTTGTAATGAGGGGAGGGTGTGTTGCTCTCCTTGAAGATATCTCCAAAATGAAGTCCGGGGTCTTCTTGGCCCGGCGAGCTCAGAAGTGCGCATGGTGACATCGTGTCTCTACTGTTGTTTTTCTGGTCTTGCATGCACTGGTTCTCTTAGTTGTCCATCTGCTATGTCCAGTTCAGACCTGTGGGTTGGATTTAGCATGGTCCCTCACCCGTTCTATATTGGGGTTGGTGTTGTGGCTATTCTGGGTACTCTGAAGTTTAGCTGGTGTAAGAGAGAAATGGATGGGGCCTTCCTACTTGCTCCCCCCGCCCCCTCTCCCAGCACTGGGGCGGGCCCAGCTGGACCGCTGTTCTCCTTCCCAGGTCCCTGGGTTAGGGGCCGGGGGCAACATGGCACTGCTGAGCAGAGCTGTAAGTGGCTGCTGACCGGGCAGCCACCTACCGGAACGTGGGTACTGCTCCCTCACCCCATCCCCCCTCCAGGGGGACTCACCTGAGAAACCTGACCCCCTCGCTCCCCGCTGACAAGGGCGGTCTGAGAGCAGGGACCCGGGGTGCAGACTGCCGTGTCTGGGGACAAATGTTAACTAGGTTAATTGTGATGATGATTTTATAATAAATACAAATATCAAATATATTGTACCAGAGCTTAAAATGTTATGTCAATTATATCTCAATAGAAACAGTAAAGTGAAAGTTCCATTGTGCAAATTCTGAAACCTATTAGTTCCAAACTCCTCTGCATGATTTACAAGATCTTCCATCTCTATTGCTTGATCCCATCAATCTTCTTCACCTTTCCATCCCCATTGTCATATAATCATATAATAATAACTATGTCCTAATCCTCCTCCCTTCTGTAACTCTGGTTTTTATATATCATGCATATGTGCAAGAAAGCATCTCTTTATCCATTGAGACCATGTGTGAATGCCAACTCTTCCTGAAATTTTTCCTCAAAGAAACAAATTAAAACTGATCACTCCTTCCTTGTGCTGTCAGTTGAACATTAACTTATCTCTCTTACTGCCATACTTAATGTTGGGGGGAATAGCAGCATCCCCACAATACGTTAAAAATGTCTCAAGATGACTATTTGATTGGTGACACATTTGGATGCACACATTCTGATATACTTGTAAAAAATCTATTTCATTTCTTTACATTCTTGGTGTAAAGACAGAAATTGTTAAGGGAACTGAATTTGGAAAATTAGTGCGGTTTAGAGGCTAATGTTATTTGTGGGAATATATTTTCTGTCATTAAACCAAAGATATAAACTTTGCATTGTCTCTGTTTAGATTATAAACTTATAATGGATGCTCATTAAAAAAAAGTGGTGGTTCTCAGAAGAATATCATAGCATTCTGTTAATCCAGTTTATAGTTTTTTATAATGTTATTTAATATAATGATTATAAAATGATTAATGATTTGTTAAATATTTTTTTTTTACAATTGCCTTACCAAAAGATCTGGGAGTTTTAAATTTTAAAAATATGTTTCTTAAAAGCAAAGCATTTATTAGATTTCAGTGAAGTAATTACAAAAAAGAGAAAGGCAACTAGTATTTTGTCTTTCAGAAATATAAATCTCACTGACCCAATTGAATCTCTGATATTCATTTTCTCCTGAGGCAGAGACACAAATGACTTGCATAACATAAAAATGATGGGTCTTTTAATCTGAAATCATTGATGCTAAGGCTATTTGGTAAATAGAATGAATGAATGAATCAATAAGTGAGTGAATGGAGAACAATCTTGTGTATGTGTTTAGATCAGATTTGTTTTTAATTTTTGAACATTATGTTATTTGAACATTTTGTCAATTAACATTTTAGAGTAGAAAAGTCCTGAATAGTCTGGAGGACTCAGACCAAGGTGCAGGAGTATAAATACAACTTCCCTGATATCCAGATGTTTGCAATCTAATGCAGAAAACACAAGTATTTATGAATAATTATTGTACCACAATGTGATAAGACCAGTGTTCAATGCCAGTTGATGGAGACTCAAGGATTGCTGAAGGATCACCAGAAAAGGTTCATTGTATTTACAATGAGACAAAATGTATGTCTGGGTTCATGTGAACCTAATTCTTTTTCTTTTTTTAATTGAGGTATTAGCTTCCTATTTTCTTCATAATAATTCAATGTATTCTCAAATGATCAGCATATATATATATATATATCTTTCTATATATGAAGGGGGAAGAGAAAGTAGGCATTGGGGTCTTATTATTCTTACCTTGAAAAAATTTACCAATATAAGGCAATCTACTTGAAAATTGACAGAGCAGAAACTCTGGGCCTTCATCTCTGTTTATAGTCATTTCTTCTCAGAGATACTGTTTGCAGACTGAATTGCTTTTTGAGGTCCTCCTTATTTTTATTATATAAACCATAAGACACTTCTATCAGTTTGTGACTTGGTGGAATAATAATTAAATGAACAGTGAGGAGAGAGGACTCCTTGAGACCTGAGAGTGTAAGGAAGACTGGGGTGATGTCTGAAGTCCACAGTGCCTTTGATTCTGTGGCATTAACCAGTTTTAGAAAATTCATCTAAAGGTCTATGAATAATATACCAAGAAAGATACTTCAGAAAATTGTAAATACCAGGCTACAGTATTTGATTGTAACCCTCTAAAGTCAATGAAACTTTTCACACAGGGGAGAAAACATACAGAGTAGAATACAATAAAATGACATTTTGAGAAATTCTGTCAGTGGTATACTATGTTAATAATAAATAGAATATCTAAAGGGATTAACAGCCAATCTTGAAAATTTGTTCAGAAAGCAACCACAATATTTAGGTGCTCTTTGGATTCTAGGGACAAAGAACCAGAAAGGCTGAACAGGAAGGTGATTAATCTCTGTCCCTCCCTTTCAAGTAGAATAGCTAGTTCTGGTCCCTGGAGTCTGAAGAGGTAGTCTCTGGGGGGCAAGAACCTAATGTACTACCCTAGAGGGTAGTGCAGGATAAGTCTTAGAGCATTGTCTGTAGCACTAGTAAGATATGCAGTTGAATTTGTGACTTCTTGTCTTGAATGACATTGGTCACCCCTTTCCATGATAAGGAGGATATTGATGACTAATATAAATTATATAGATAAAAGAGTCATGAGCAGAGAAATTACTTTGCTGAATTGCATGGCCCAGAGAGGTTATGCAGTAACCATCCTACTTTGAGGGACAAATTCAGTACAGCTGAACAACAGAGAACATACATTAAGTATGCAGCATTTTTTTGAATAAGGATTTAGCCAGAGGAAAATGATATTAGCTAAGAGTAAATTAATGACAAGTGTATATGCAACTGTCTTCAGAGCAGAGTCTGTGCCCTGCTCAATCTTCCAACACTTTGCCTCATGATACTCACAGCCACAGACTATGAAAAATATGTAGGATATGATAGGTCCAGCAGAGAAAAAAAACTTATTAGCGTTTATACTGATATTTCCTTGAAAGTTTGTAAAGTTTTTCATTTACTACTGAGAAAATTAATGTCTCCTTCAGACAAAAAGGAAGGTATCTTTGCCTTGGAAGATCATAATTTATGAGATCACCACTGGAGGATTACAGTGGGTTGTAGATTATCCTGGGGAGTGATAGAGATGCCTGTATTTGTATAGAGACCTCAAAACCCAACAGTAAATCTTGATAGAGATTCAGGATGGTGCAGAAGGTGCTTTTATATGACAAGTAAGGGTGATCTTAGAGCTTGAGAGAAATTCTCCTGGAAAATAACACTATATTTGCAAGTGTTCATGGTTAATTGAGTCCCACTGGGGAGTTTATCATATTGGTGAACTTTCTAGTATTCCTCCAACTGAGGATAGATTTTCAGAAAGCTCTTTTTATATGCTCTGATAATATTTTAGAATCAGTTGATCAACATCCACTAAATAATGCCCTAAAATACTGAGGTCATTTCAAGTTTATAGATCAAACTGGTAAGATCAGAACTCAAACACATGAACAAGGACTATCTCTACTTATGTAGATTTTATTAGATTTTTCCATTATTTAAAATTTTTGATTTTAATTTTCCACATATGATTCCAAAGAATTGAAATAATATTGGTTTATAACACATTTATTGTATAGTATTATATTATGAGATCTGTTTACTACATTTTATGCACCACTAAAAGTCTGTATTCTATGCTCTACCATACAATTGTCCCTTCTACCTGATTTTTCCACCTCATCCCACTTCCTCTCTCTTCCTCTCTGATAAACACCATTTTTATTCTTGTAATGTAAGAATTTGTTCATTTACTTTGTTTATCTTTTACATATAAGTGAAATCATACAAAATTTGTCTTTCTCTGAATTTCACTTAACATGATATATATAGCCCCATCCATGTTGCAAATGGCAAGATTTTTTTCTTTGTATCTTTTTTATTGATTCATCATTCTATGTGTAGATTGTTTCTAAATCTTGACTGTTGAAAATAATGCTGCAGTTAATATAAAGGTGCACATATACTTTCAAAATTGTCTTCAAATTCCAGAAGTAGAATAACTGGCTCATTTGGTATTTCTAATTATAATTTTTTGAGGACTCTCCACAATATTTTCCATAGTGACTCTAAGAGCCTACATTTCGTCCAACAGCATATAAGTTTCCCTCTCTTCCACATCTTGTCAATAGTTGCTTTTGATAATAATCATTCTTATAGTTGTGTGGTACTATTTCACTGTGGTTGTGATTTATTTTTACTTAATAATAAATGATGATGTGCATCTTTTCATATGTCCACTGGCCATCTGTAGGTTTTCTTTAGAGAACTGTCTAACTGTATTTTTGATTGTGGACTACTTTAAAATGCCAAGTCAACTAAACCCTTTATGCCTGAAATTATGAAATAGTAACAAATTTACTGTAGGCTTATGAATGGCATGATGCACATAAATAAGTACTAGTGAAGCAGGTAGCAGTGTCTTAGCTATATTAAAAAACTGTGGGCTAATATAGTGATATAAATTAAACTGTCCCTTTCTATCCTTCTATATTTATCCATGATATACTAGATGATTCTATTTAGTTATTTAAAAGGAAAGATTTATTTCACCTTTTTATGCCATTGTTCTTTCCAGTGAACTCACTTTCTTTCATTTATTCTAGATCATCTTCCATAATTCTATTCTAAATACATTTGTTTTTATTGTATTTGAGATAAAAAGGTAGTGCTTAATATTTTGATACCCATATCAGTTCTATGTAGGTCTGTTGACAGAAATTGCTTTTTAAAAATTGATATTTATAGGTAAAGAAAGCAACTCAGGATTTTTTTAATTTAAAAATTTTAATTTATTTATATATATAAATTTCACAACATTGTAATTCCAGGGGTTTACCCCCCCTCCTTCCCCTCCCTTCCCCCCCCCTTTTCCCTCCTGCTCAAAGTGCAACTCAGATTTTGAGATAAGAAATTATTTACTGTGACATACAATCTTTGTTATTTGTTTTTTTGTTCTGTTTTGATTTTTAAAATAAATATCTAACCCAGATCTTAAGGCTAATATTATTAATTAGCAAAATTAATAAAAGTGTTTTTACAAATCTCAGTGAGCCTATGGGTAAAAATTAAATTCAACTAGTAACACATTCACATAGTGAGTACATTTGCTAGATGGGCACTGAAAAGGATATTAAGCAAAGGTTCAAAGATTTGCTCAAGGTGACACAGTTGAAAAATAAAGATGGATACTTTGTTCTGTATTCTTATCAACCTCACTATGTTGCCTCTCAAGTTTTATTTTATTCCCACACATAGAGGGTGGGTATGGTCAGGGAGGGAAGGCGGCAGACAAACCCCGGTGTTTACAAGATATGAAATGTATATATAAATAAATTATTTAATAAAAAAAGAAATCAAATACATTTTTATAGTCACCACATCTTAAAGGATCATGTTATTACTAGTCACAATAAATTTCCACTTCCTAAAATTCTGTGTATTTTTCTGCATTACATAGTGCAATGTTATGGAACATAAAATTACATGAAGTACACTTGTCCCAGACTTTAATAAAGATAAAGGATATAACAGTCCAGAAGAAGGACAACACACACAAATCAGAGAGATCTGAAACTTCCAGTACCGCTGACAGAGCTCCTATTTGAACAAAGTTTACTTTGTCTTTAGATTGTGATCCACCAAAGAATGCCAGATACATGGTCTCAGAGGAGAGAGAAGGCCGAAACATACCATGGAGACTTCTACAAGTCAATGTTCATTCTGCTAAAATTAGGCTGCATAAATGATACTAGTGGGTGCAGACTATATCGTTAATCTTTTTTATAATATATGGAAACGTTGGATAGTTTTTGTGTAGATTCACATTCACCAATCTTTTCATCTCATCTGCTGCTAATCTCACCTGCTGTATTTTTTATCTTAGACAGGTATCTTTCATTTCCAGAAGCTTTAATGTGATATTTAAAAATATCTCCCATGACTCTATTTAGCACATTAAAATTTATTCTAACTTCTTGAACATGAGGAATACATTATAATAACTATTATGATGTCCTTGCTTGCTAATTTTATCATCTGTATAATTTTTGGTTTAGTCTCAGTGATTTATTTTTCTCTTCCTCATGGGTCATCTCTTCCATATGTCAGGAGTAAATTCTGCAGGTGAAGAATATGTCTTTGTAGCCTTAGTGCCTGATACTCCCGGTGCCTCATAAAAATGCACTGAATGGATTAATAAAGTGAACAAATATTTTAATATAGGTTATTTTAATCAATAACTTATCATAGAGGTGTTTGAAAATTATTCTTAGCACTTTTACATAGCTCTTTGAAAGTTGTTACATACAATTATGTCTAAATGAACTGTATTGAAGATCTATGTAATTTCCATTTCATTTAATTTTTCATTGTCTCACGAACACATTTTAGTTTCAAAAAGCCTGGCTTAAAAATAACCCTACAGGTACTTTCTGTTTCAGAGACTGAACCCGTTGAATCTTCCCTGATTACTTCATTTAAGAATCTTTTATGCAAAGTGGGCAAATTAGGTATCGCTATCATAGTGTTTGTGATTTTGACAGATCATAGATCTCAAAGATGAAAAAGGAACATTTTATTTTAAAATTGAATATAGTTTTTGTTATCCTTGATTCCCTATTTTTTTCTTAGCAGCAGAAAATTAACTTTCAACTCACAGGTATTCTGTCTAATGTAAGGGTTCTTTTATCATATTTAAATATTATTTAAATGAGTTGGCTTCACCAATTTTAGCTGGGATTATTTCTCATTTTCTTCATTTGAATTGCTTACAAATTAGGCAGAACATGTGTAAATAAACTTTAGAGAAGCTAGGTAGGACAGGAATCACAGAGGCATACCAGATCACTTGAATTAACTGGTTGCTATCTCTGTGTGGCTTCTGATATCCTTATAATCAACTAGGTTGGTATGGACAATGTTGCTGACTGTTGTTGGTGACTTTTGGATAATCTGCTATCTGTGTGCCTATCAGTGAAGATTCTATGAAACTTCAGACACAAAAGGAAAACTTCTCTTTGCTTAATGAACTTGTCTTTTGGCTATAATTTTGCTCATACAGTCAGCTAATAGCCACAGTGCTCTAGGATCAGGGTGTTGCTCTGTTGACATCATCCTTATTTAAAAGGAATTTGTACCAAAAAGCATGCAGAATGGAATAACTTCAATGGAATAACTTCCTCTGAGAAAAAGGGAGAATTATTCCAAACTTCCAAGAGCTCTTTGAATTCTGTTCCAGGAGAAGGTTGGAGTTAGTTGGGAAGCAGAGAACAGACCAGTTTGTTCTACATTTTCAGAGTACCCATATTCTTCCACTTAGCTTCCCCTCTGACTTCAGGTATTTATCAGGCAGGTCCAATGAGAACATACAGCTTTTCAAATCTTTCTATTTTCACATGCTTTTCAAGGTGTGTTGGTATGTACACATGGGAGAAGCTTCTTTTCTGAACTAATACATGAAAGAACATAGCAGTATCCTTACTGCTACTTTCAAAGCATATGCTAATCTAAGACATTAGTTTATGTTGAAGCAGTTGGAATGAAGAAAACAGAACAATTTGTGATGATTCTTTTTACTAATCTGCCTCATAAGCCCTTTGCATATCAGTTTGTTTTATAGGTAGCTCCACCGCTCAGTTAAGTCTACCTGTCCTTAAATCATGTTCCTCTTAGATCAGTGTTCCTTTTAAATCAATGTGAAATCTTCTGAAGAGTTAATGGCATTTTACCTCAATGTTTCCTTAACACATTCCTATAGTTGATAGTCATTTAAGAATCCTGAGAGGTAACCAACATGAGTTGAAAACAATTTCACAACACCTCAAGTTGTGAGGTCTCCTGTAATAAATGTGAGTTTTTCAGGAATGAGGATTCAGACTGGTTCACATCTATTTTGGCTATTCTTTTTCTTTACAGTAGCACTGAATTTCATTCAGACAGATTTATTTCAAGTTGTAACATTTATATACTTGACTTTTCTATTTATTGGGCATAGAAAAAGGAACATTTCTTCTAAAAGTCAAATTCAAAAAAATTATTTGATTTTTGCTTGCGGCTATAGCTTGCAATCTGCTTTGAATTGCTTTTCAGTATTCTTTGATTTGATTGGGTTCTACCTCCAACAGGTGGTCAATAAATGTTCACTGGAAAAGCCAAGTTGCAAAAATAAAAATAAAAATAAAAATGACATTTGATTGGCATATGAGAAAGAGGGAATTTAAGATACTACAGCTATCCAAATTTTTGTAAACAGTTAACTTTTGTTGACAATGTAATGGAAAGTGTTTCCAGTTTAGTTCATGGTGTAAGATCAATGAGTTTTATTAGAGACACTAATAAGACAATAAAAGCTAAAGTCTGACATAATCATAGTATTAAAATTATTGAGTTTGTTTTTATAATCTACATTTTATTCATTGGGTCCATATCTCTGTGAATGGCTTGAATCAGGTGTGAAAAGTAACTTTCATCAGCGCTTAAAGAGAAGTCACATATATGGGTTGTGCTTAAGCTAGGCAAAAAGGAGGATAATACGAATAGAGACAAGAGAGTTGAACCATTGTCTCTGGACCTGCACAACACAACCCAATCAGGAAATGATGACTGATCCTTGCAAGCCAAATTATGTGTACTGTTGTCTCTTAGTGATTGTGGCTGGGTATATGGTCTCCTCAACCCTCCAAGCTAGGCAGTGTGCTCCCACAAAACTGTGCACCATAAGCACAAAAGTATCACCTGCTCATGTACTTGTTACTCAGTAGTTTATGTTTCCGTCAGCTTCCTTTGTTGTTGAATTTTAAAAGCATAGCTTTTGTTTCATTAACGGGTGTGTTTGTGGGACATACTCAATACTTTTGTATTGAATGAGTGAATGAATAGATAAACAACTATAAGCTGTCCACCTTAAATCCTAATGAATTAGAATGTATGCAAATGCATGTATGTGTACATAGTTTTATTTCTTATTGAGTGTAGGAGTGTGTTTTCAATCATCACATTCTGGGTAGGTTACCATCAGTTACAGCAGCTTAAAAAAGAATTTTGAGCCCCTGACATCTTCACAGGATTTTTAACAGTGATTAGGGAAACCAGCTGGAAGGGAAAATAGCAACCTGAGCCTCTCTTCCCTCAGGCTGACACCACTCTTTCATCCCCTCCCTCCTAGGCCCAGATGTGCCCACTTACACATGTGCACACCCATTGGGTCAGGGTCGTACAATCATGGGAAGGGTGCAATACCACAGGTGCTGGTCATAGAGGCTAGTAGTGAAAGGGTGAGAAAAATCCTGATAACTCATACCCTACAATCCATCCCTCAGGTTTTTTTCACCATATAATCTACAGGTCATTCTTTGGCAGGTTTCCCTTGGCAAATGTGGAACACTGTACTCAATCTACAGAATAATAGAAATGTAATAATACAACTAAGTACTACAGAATACAACTAAGTCTAGTCCACTAAGGTGTAAGAGCATACCAAGCTAGTATGTCTGCTTTGTAGTTGCCAGGTGAGGTGGGGTGGGGGGTTGTCCTATGACATGTAATATAACCACCCTGTTTGTGATACCAATTGTAGTGCAGCCACCAGGCTCTTAGTAGGTTCTTTATGGATTTTAGCATGGCAGGCCAAGGCCAGGGGTCAGGGGCCTGGGAGGCAAGTGAGCCCTCAACCCCCCTGGGATCTTCACACTCTTTTTTTGGCCCCTTTCTCTCTGGTGTCCTCTCATGCTCTTTCATTCTCCCTTCTCTCCTCCCCCATGCTTTCTCTCATAATCTCTCACCCAGTGGTGATGCCTTTTATTTTTTATATTTAAAAAATTTATTTATATATAAATTTCACATCTTTGTAATCCCAGGGATTCACCTCCCACTCCGCACTGTTTTCCCCCTTTCCCCCCTGCCCCAAATTGTGTGCTTCAGTTTGGTGGTTAGCTTGTTTTGACTTTTCCTCATGGTTTTGTTTTTTTTCCCTATATCCCACATATTAGTGAAATCATTTGGTTTCTGTCTTTTTGGTGCTGCCTTTTATTTAGCCTTGCCTCCCAAGGCTGAGGTGAGTCCACTGACATATGCACATACCCACTGGGCCAGGCATGTACAATCATGGGGAGAACATAATACCCCAGGTACTGGTCATAGTGGCTAGTGGAGGAAAAAGACTGACTACTACTCGTATACCCTACACATGATCAGTCCATTGGCCACTCTGACCTGTCCCTGTCTCAAACCAAATGGCATCTGTTTCTGGGTATGCAGCCATAGTTGTCTATGATGCTGGCTGGGCCCAGCTGGAGTTTTCTGCATACCAGGACATTGCTGGGATCCATGCCCTTCCCTCCTTCTGGGGACTGACCTCTGGCTCAGCTTACACACAAGCCTGTAGAGTCACTTCCATGCTGACATATGTCACTAGACTCGGCAACCTCCTGCAACTCTACCTGTAATGGGATAGTTGACAGAGCACAGTGCTTTTGCTGATATAACCCTCCTCCCCCTTTACCAAAGTGGGCACCTGGGCAGTACCACTAGGGGGCTTTGTTGCTTAGTCCCATGCCCACCCAACTATTAGGTAAGTGGTTTGCTCTACGACAGTAGCTATGGTGGTTATCCTTTAGTAAAGCGGCTACACTGTACTAGCTGCTTTTCAATTACGGAATACCTAGTCTCAGCCCCTTTCCAGAGTTGGGACCAGAACCCAATGGGTCATTGTAACTGTTCTGATTTCTGCAAGAGTCTTCACTAAACCCTTGCATAGCTAGCTCACGGAGAGAGGCTGGGTCAATAACTTGCAAGACCTGAGCAGCCTTTAGAGCACATTTGGTTGGAGAGGACCTGGTGAGGTGTTCCTCCCACAGCAATGCTTGAGCCACTCACACCTGCCCATGTATCTATTAAGGCCAAAAACCTTTGCACATTGGTTGGGTGCCTGTATAGTAAGCTCCACGTATTGCTCTTAGCCCCCAACTGTTCCCCATGGACAGGTTTCATGACCCTCACCCTGTTCAAAAGAGAATTGGGCCTTCCCCCAGCTTGGGTTGGGCAAATGGTCCTCCAAGTTGGGCATATGCCAGGGGCATGGAATCCCCAGATTTCTTCTTCCTGACAACTTACCTTCTCATAGACATGAACCTCTGTTCCTGATCTACCCCTGCTTTCAACAGATGCATTGACATCTGAGTACCAGTAACTCTCAAAGGCTTGCTTGCTCTTTTTAGTGTTCTTTTTGGTTGGTCACCAATTACCTATGTTCCCTTCTGAGAGTGCCAGCTCTCATCTTCACTGAAGCTAACTACTATTGCATTGACATCATGGCCCCACATAGGGGGCCAGAAATGCCATAAGGGACCCAAATGTGGATGAAGGAGCATTTTTTGGTACCAAATTCCTTATCCCTGCCATGATATGCTTGTCTTCAGGGCCATGGGCATTTACACAAACTGCCCCATTCCCAGTTCACAAAGTACCTAGACTAGGTCAGCATGTTTTCCATTTACTCACAGTCCAACAGAGTGTGGTCACCATAACCAGATCACTGGCTGTTCTGCAGTCTCTGTCTCAACGGTATGTGCAAAGTCACCGAGACCACATTTTTTGTGCTGTGCTAATAATTCTGTCCACTCCCAGGTTCCATAGCAGGAAAGGTGCCAAGGGCTCTCCTCATTTCTGATTCCACCAGTTGGGTATAGGGGTGATATGTGGTGAAATCCATCATTTGGGGTGGTCTAGCAGTCTGACCTCTTGCAGACAAGAGCTGTTGCTTTTTCATTTTCTATGTTATTACCAGGGACCAGCCACCTCCTCTTCTTGGGAGGAGTGTGGTGTCTCTGAAGGTACCAGGAGGTTGGTCTCTCTGGATCTCTTCCAATTGAAACTGCAAACATTGCTGCGATTCCTACAACTTGTCCTGTCACTTATGGACCCTGAATTGCTCTCTCACTGTGAACTCCTGCAGAATTATGAGAAACAGCCATCCTACAGCCCCTGCAACCTCATGGGCACTACATCTGTCTAAAGTCTATTCTTTGTTACATAGGGCTTGTTGCAACTGCCATGGGAATCCATCTACCTCTAGCCATTGAAGGGGACATGTCCACCAAGAGAGGACACCGGTTACCAAGTACACATGCTCATGGTCAGTCACCCATCAGTCAATGTCTTTCTGGGTCTCCGAGGTTTCCATATCTGCCTGTGTTGAACTGTTTTGCCTTCTATGTCAGTGCTTTTGCAACCAGCCCAGTCTGGGTAGGTTTACCATCAATTACAGCAGCTTAAAAAATTTTTTTTGGAGCGCTTGGCATCATCTTCACAGGACTTTTAATAGTAGTTAGGGGAAACCAGCTGGAAAGGAAACAGCAACTTAAGCACCCCTACCACTAGGGTGACACCATCCTTTCATCCCCTCCTTCCTAGGCCCAGGTGTGCACACTTACACATCACACCTACTGGGTATATACAATCATGAGGCGGATGCAATACACAGCTGCTTGTCATAGAGAATAGTGGCAGATGTGTGCAAAAAGCACCTATTCCTTATTTGTCCTACAGAGTAGATTATCTGCAGTTCCCAGAGCAAGGAAAGATTTTCCAGCCAGAAGAGTATGTAAATTATAATGAATATCATGCAAATATTTAAAATACTTGCTTAATCCTACTAAAATGAAAGAGAACAAATCATGCTTACTTTCCTACTTAAGAAAGTGGGAAAGAGAAGTCCAGGTGAGTACATTGGGTTCACTATTCTTGACTTTTTAAATGCTAGATTATTTGGCAAGTATTCCAGGTTTTCAAAGGTGATGCAATTATTTTTAAACAAGGAAAGTAATGTGATCATATGGTGCATTAAAAGATTTACATGCCAAAAGTCTGTATTCTATTTAATGGAGAAGGTTACAGATTAATAAACTGAAAATGTACAGAAATGATAAAAAGCCTTTTTAAATGCCAATCTGTGTAACTTGCACAGTGTTGTACACCTAGTAGAGCAAAGTAAAAGAGAAAATATAAAAGTGAATAGAGGTCAGTAAAAATGCATTTGGTTTCTGGAAATTTTTGATAATAATTTGACACATTTTAGAAGATAAAGCTTTTTATATTAACCACATGAACTAATCTCATTTGAATTGCTTGAAATCCTACAGTTGTCAAGAAGGTATTTAATATACTTGCAAACCATGAAAGCTAAAAAGAAAACCAATCCTCTACATAGATTTAGGATAAGTTGTCAAAAGGCATACATATTACACATATTGTATTTACATATTATTTTTATTTGTCTACAAAAAATAGGTATTTTGGTCATAGAGTCTAACAAATAAATAACAAAAAGAGAATAATTCCTCCCAAGCATAAGGTGATAGCTAGGATTTCAAAGATATCTAAAAATAGCAAACAAAACATACAAATGCAAATTATGATTCCAGAAAGGACTTTTAATATCAAAGCTTCTTGCACTGCAACAGAAATTTGACAAAAAATTTAATCTGAGGAAGATGCTCTTTTTTTGTTTGAAATGATGAGAGAGGCAAAGTTGAGGGCATAAATGACCCTGAATTGGACTGTTCTTTCTGAACTTTCTAAAATTCATAAAGCTTAAGTAGTAGCAAAACTGTACAGCAAGGAATCAGAAAAATGAAATGAATGATTTCACACAGTGACTTTTCCCCAGGGACTTAAGTCCTTGTCATTTGTATGATATTCAATCCACTTCAGGTAGAAATTTCATATAGAACGTATTGATATCCTTTAAATCTCACTAAGTCTAAAACCAAACATATTCTTTATATCACAATCTCTTCTTGATTTACTAATTTTTTGTAAAGAATTATCACCATCTTTCAGGTACCAAAACTTTAATGATAGATTCATATAAATGAACAAAGTAATTCATAATACCATAATTTATTTCTCAGTGAATTTTTTCTTATTAAAGGTGAAGTTTGTGTATGTAATTTTTATGCTTTAATCCCAAACTTTCCATAATGTCATTAGAAATGCTTCATAATTTGAATGGGTATACAACTTGTTAACACTTTTGAAACATACTGAGATATGAATTCACCTCCAGAAAATTTGCCAGTTAATAGTCCTACTTGTATTTTATGGGTGTGCAAAAATATAGCAATTTCAGAGTTTAGCTCTCATGGTCACTTAACTAAAATTGAATATTATTCTGTATTATTATTTTCTCTTTTTATAGTTGATAAGCACAACCTTAATATTAATTTTAATTTGTGATCATATATAAGCTATTTTGTCATTACAGAGTGGCAATTATATTATGAATTAGTAAAAAGAAATAAGGCAAATGCAGCCTATAAATTTCCAGTCTAATCAAGAGGGCCAAATTTATCAGAAAAATGATGGCTGCACAGCAAAAGCACCTGCGGTGTCTTTTTATGCATTAATCCTTATACCCTGTGGGGTTGGCGATAGTAGGGTTCTTCATTATAGTCATTGATGAATGTAGAATTTTTCCACAGGTAAGAAAGAAGTAGAATTATCACTCCCCCAATTTTTGTTATACTCAGAGTCATTATAACTACTAAAAAGTTTAGTAGTAACAAATTCCTCAAAAGTAATGTGGACAAACACTAAACTCCCCTTGTTCCTGTAGCAATGCCCTGTCCTCTTGCAGAAAGGTAAGTGCCCACGTAAATGGAAACTATGCTGTTTCCTTCAACTGGTTGATATTTAAGGATAGACTGACTTAAATTTTGTGATATGTTTGCTTTGAACCATTTCCTAAATACCTATTGATGTGCTTGAAGTTTCATATAATTTTGATATTTTTTAAAATAAAGACATTGGGGCCAGGCACGGTGGCTCCTGCCTGTAAGCTTCAGCCCATGAAGTGGCCGGGGCTAAGGATCGTCGTTTGAGTCCCACCTGGGGCCTTTAGCGAGACCTCGTTCCAAAAAAATAGCTGGGCGTGGTGGTGCATGCCTGTAATCCCAGCTACCTGGGAAGCTGAGGCTGGGGATTGCTTGAGTCTGTGGTACCCCGGGTAACAAGAGCCTGCGGTTCCACGGGCAAAAATAGGGAGACCTAATCTAAAAAAATAAATAAAGACATTGGCCTTAAATGTTAGAAAACATTTAATTATATTATTGACTTATAAATATCCCCCTTTTTGGTAATAAAATTGTTCCTTTGTTGATTTCATGTGTAGACAATTCTTCCATTGAAGGAATAATGTTGGTTCAGATGTTAAAGGGGGTATTTTTAATATTTTGTTCAAAATATTATTTTAGAAGAGAAGTTAATTTCAAATCTTAGTTTATGGTAGGAAAAGAGTTAAAAGATGCTGAGGTAAAGAAAGAGGCTCAATGAATTGAGGTCTCCTTGGGGTAGATTCCCAGAAGAGCGATTGCTTGGTCAAATGGTAGTTGCATTTTCATTAGTTTGAGGGTCCTCCTCACAACTTTCCATGGTGGCTGGACAAGTTTACATTTCCACCAGCAGTGTAAGAGTGTTCCTTTCAAATAGATTTAAATTTCCAAGAATAGGACTCACAATGCCAAGTGCCTCAAGAGACCAGATAAGAAATATAAATGAAAAATAAAAATCCAGACTAGAAACTAGTTAGTAGGCATTAAATGCAGCTGTGCCTGAGGTGATGAGGAGATAGCGAGCTCTCAGGACAAATTGTCAGCCTGAGTCACAAATACAGGTTTCCTAATTTTTCTAGAGAAAGTAGATAATACAAAATTTTAAATAATATGTGCTATTTTGTTTTATCATGAATCTAAAGGTCAATGAAATAATATCTGTGATTTATAGCCAGTATTGAATTGTTGTAGAGTTTAAAAAATAAACTTATACTAACAAGAAAAAATAAATTCAGGATTATCTTGAGTGAGTAAAAGAAAAGGACAACAAAATAGAGGTGCCAATAACAACTAAAATATTTATCACAAAAATATTGAAATCAAATGTCAAGATTTTATGAACTAAGTATAGGTGACATTGGTGCCATATTTTCTTTATGATGTTTCTATACACTTAAAACACATCATAATAATAAAAGTTTATACTCCGTATGCTTATATGTTTATGTTATAGATGTAGGTGATATAGGTAGTATGTGAAGCTGTAGAGATTTAGATATTTGTATTCAAAGTCTGAACATTTATATCATTCATTTCTGAGGCGTAGAAATTCCTGGAAAAGAATGATTTAGAGAGATGCACTATGCTTCTGCTAACATTCTTTCAGAGGAAGGTTTTTTCTTTATTTTTACATCTTTGTAATCTTTTTACATTTTTGTAAATTTTTGGACAGTATCTGATTTCTCTCCTCAGGAGTTCTCCACCATAGCACCTCATGATCCATCACTGCTGTTCCTTATGCTCTGCCCTCCCATTTTGACCCCTCTCCCTTTCCCAGTACTGTTCTACATCTCAGATCTATTGTCAGCTTGCAAGTTTTGTCTTTTTCTTAACCTTTGATTGGTTTTTCTATATTCCACATACACACAAGACCATCCAACCTTTATCTTTTTTCCTTCTGCCTTATTTCATTTAGCTTCATTCCTTATAGCTCCATTCATGAATGGCATGAATTTATATTTTTGATGGATGGGTAGTATTTCACTGTGCATATCTACATCATCTATATGTATTGTATATCGATCGATATATGATAGATCGATCTATCGATTGATCTATCTAAATGAGACTGATGTTATTTGAAACTAGAAGTGGACCAAGAAAAGTTAATTATTTTTGTCTACCTCTGTCTACCCAGGCCCACCTCTGCAGGATGGGTTCAGTAGAGTAGCTGAAAAATGCCAGTTTCCATCCCTGTTGCTGCCAGAAGCCTATTGAATAGAGATAAGAGTTGAATCTATAATGTGTACTTTATTGTCAGAAAACTGCTTGTACTAAACAATCCTTGTCACCATTTGTAAGCATCAGGCTCACCAATCTACACAGGTTCTTGCACATCAGGCAGGACAGGGACAAGGCAGAGGACTAGGCTAGGAGGCAGGTAAGTCCTCCAGTACCTCAGGAAACTTCACACTGTTTCTCTGGGCTCCCTTTATATCATTCTCTCATGCTCCCTGCATCCCCTTGTCCCTCTTTTAGGTACAAGTGTGTATACTTAAATATGTACACATTTATTGGACCACACAATCACGGTGAAGATGTAGTATTTCAGGTGCTGGTTACAGGCTAATGGAGGAAAAGGCTTGCATCGCTTAACTTTACACTGGTGATCTGAGAAAACAGGGGTATTTTACTTCAAAAACTTATTCTAACATCTTAAGTCATTCTTTATCTAATGAATGCAGTAAACAAAGACAAACATAAGAGAAGCTCCCACCGCAACAGCCCATCACAGTTGGTGCCCTGGTCTTTGACATGTTCCCACAGTTTGGTGTCCCCTCCTGGATCACCTTGATTCAGGTATATCCTGTGTCCTGAGCCAGATGATAATATCCTGTTTTTCTAATGGTGTCAATGTCTGACACTTCTTCAGGCAATCCTGAAATAGGACCCTCAGTTCAAAAATGAGTGTTAGTTCAAAGATTGCTAATCACAAAGCGTTTGCATGTAGTCTGCCATATGTGTATGTGCAGGTTTCTATACTCGGTATGTGTCCCCTTCATTCCTCCCTAGTTCCTATCCGCAACCCTTTGTTCACTGTAAAAACCCTGTGGCAAGAAATAATCACCTAAAAATGTTCGCAGACTGTGTCCTTGTCATGTTTTAGACTTGCGAGGAGTATGAGGCAACGACCTGACTGAGCCTCACATCTATAAGTATATTTCTAGGGTAAGAGATTCAAACTTTTGGTCTTCACATCTTCCCAAACACAGAGCTCTGACTAAGTTAACTCAGAAAAATCACAGATCACTTTTAAATTATGAACAAATTTTCTTCTTTACCAAGTAACCACATTTGTTAGAAATTTACCTCCTTTAGTTAACTGACAGTGTAAAAAAATTGCCAGATATCGTCTTTCTTTTGTTAAAAAAATAGCTATTCTTTTTGTGCAGGTAACTTGCCTATTTAAACTAGGTCAAAAACTCCAAGACTAGGCATCAGTCAGTCAGAGGAATCTATTGGTCTCCTATGTGGTTCAGCACACTCAGTTTTGCCTTGAATAGCATTTAAAATTTCTCTTTTACTAAACTTTAATTCACTTCTCAATAGTTGATTATTTCTGTGACAAAGCTCATTGATCTCACCTGCTAAGCTTCCTTTTGATTTTTTTGTACTAAAATTTCAAGGATTAGAATCCCAAATAATCTGTACTTTGCCGATCTGGTGTATATTTTATTTCATTTTTGTCAGCAAAAGAAATTCATAAGTCAGAAATGAATGGGTAATGAACAAAGGAAAAGACTATGATTACACACTTCAAGTTCTGTGTAGAAAAAATTAATGTCGATAAAAAAATAATTATTGCTGCTCGCTTCAGTAGCACATACACTAAAATTGGAACCTTACAGAGAAGATTAGCATGGCCCATGTACAAGGATGACATGCAAATTCATGAAGTATTCCATATTTAAAGGAAGTCAGATATTAAATGCATTACCTTAGGGATATTGTCATTTTCTGGAATGGTTTGTAATGAGGATGAATTTCCATTTGTCTTAAATGTGTTTCCAATGGAATAACTAGCTGGTAATGTAGAATATATCCTGTTTGAAGTCTACACTCATTCATTGAAAACAAATTATTTCCCAAGTGCCTTATAATGTGCTAGAGGGGCCACTCAGTTGGATGAATTGTTTCGGTATCCAAGTTGTTTTGTCTCCTGTTTGGAAAACCATGAAATACAGTATAAAATAGTGGCCAAGTGTGTGTCCCCTGAAACCAAACTGTCTAGTTTCTGTTTTTTTTTAACTTAGCAGATAGGCTAATTCCTCTCTCCATTTATCTGTAATGAATGGGTGATAATGAGGATGATAGTATCATTCTCGGAGAGTTATTTTAAGAGTTCAATAAGCTATTGTGTATAATGTACTTAGCATAGTGCCTGGGACATGGTAGAAACTTGTGTGAAGACTGAGTTTTTCTCATTAAAGTTCATGTTAAGTTTCTTGGGTCATAGAAGAATCAGTATATCCTAACATGTTTTTAATCACAAAATTAAAATTTATACATGCATAAAATAACTATTGTGTACAACTCATAATTAAAAGAATAAAATATTAAGGTTAAAAATAATTATTTTATACATTTTAATTTTTCATCTTATTTTGAGAACAGTCAATGAACATCTGGATAAAGCATGATACGCTTAATTTATGTTCTTGCTAGATTATAATGCTACCTTATTTACTGAGTATTATGAGGATAAACAGCAAGTAGGGAAAGATATCCATATAAGTATTTTCCTAATACACAATACCTGGGAAACTCTCATTTTGGATATCAGATTTTTGCAAACAATGTGTTTATTTGTTTGGCAGCCAACTGAGTAATCACACTGTTTATTTTATTCCTTCACAGAACCATCAAAACCCAGGCACAGCGGTCATAGATTCATCAGATCTCATTATGATCATCAAAAACAACTACTACATTATGGTCTTACATTCCCTTAAAAGGAAAGCACATTCATAATTCAGACCCTAGGCTTCTAGTGGGGAAATTTCCACCAATTTAAAATAGGAAAATTTCATATATTTTCTTTTATCGTGGAGTTGTACTTTTTTTCCTTCTTCAAAATTTTGCTATTGACTCTGAGGCATAGGCATAATTGTTAATATTCAAAAAACACAGAAAGAGAATAAATTATCTTAAAGATATTAAAACAGAAAACTCACTGTTGGGTAACCATCCTGTTGCCAATTGTCATGTAACCAAACCTCATCGCCAATTGTACTGTAAGCATCAGGCTTACCAACCTATGTAGATTCTTTAATTAGTTTTAACAGTTACACAGACATACCAGGCAGGGCAGGGCAGGGCCACAGACAGGGGCCCAGGAGATGGAGGAGCCCTCTTATTCCCCAGGAATCTTCATACTTTCTCTCTGGGCTCTCTCTCTGGCATTTCGAATTCTCTTATGTTCTTTGGGCCCCTTATCCGCTCATTACTAGACCCAGGTGTGCATACTCACACATGAGAACACTCACAGGCCATACAACCATGGGGAAGACTTGATACTCCAGGACTGGTACAGGCTAATTGGGGAAAAACCCGGACTAATCTCACTTACCCTACACACACCATACTTTTCATTTCTTAAAAAAAAAAAGAGAGAAGGATTTAATTCCACTGAATGTGACTGGTTACTGATGTTGGGAGAGCATTAGATGCTTTCTGTTTCTTTAAGAATAAATTTAACAGAGTCACCTTAACCAGCACAGTGTAGGTTTATTAAGGAGACACTTGCTAGATACAAGTGGGTAAAACCTGCATTTTTATAAGGATAGGGGTGGCCTTCTATACTGTTTTCTGGTGGAATTTCTCACTTGGTAGTATCTCTCACTTGAGAACCCTAAAGTTTAGAACCCTAAAGGTTAGTTTGCTGTAATGACATTTGGTTTTCTCTGCTTCCCCCCCTCCATTGCCCCCCCCCCCTCCCCATTCCAGGCCTTGTGCAATTTGCTTAGCTGGTTGTAATGACTGTGTTAATCATCCCCATCCCCATCCTTACCTGGAGACAGGCAGCCCAACTCTTAGGCATCAAGGTGTTTGCCTTGCTCAGCAAGGTGCTCTCCTTTGCAATTAGGTGTTTTTCATGCTATCATCAATGCCAGAGTAACACAGACAATTTTATTAGGAATGTAACACAATTTTTGAAGCTCTGAGGAATGCAGTTGAAGTCAGTTAACATTTAATCACAAGGAGAGGCTACAATTCAGTATGGTAACAGCTAATCTTAAACAGGAAATGCAACTCAGCTGTCAGAGTTTAATTCTGCTCATTGATAACTTTTTAGTTTAGGGGAGTTTTTGTTGCAAAACAGAGGAGTTCTGACTGTAGTTGCATGACACGTTATCTCCGCTTTTTAATGAAGAGCTTGCAATTATTAAGCAGAATATATTTTTCCAGGCAGAGCATAAATATCTTCACTAATTTATCTTTATTTTCTATCCTAAAATATATATTTTTTAAACTTTATATTTGAATGAAAAATTATCCTTCTAGAAATGTAAGGTGGAGTGTGACTTTTGTCAAAAGATTGAGAGCCATCTGAAATTTGCTTATATGGCAAACTGATGTGATCAAGGATACAGGGGACTCTGTAAAATATGGGGGCCTATGGAATATACAGTAATACACCATTAAAGTTATGTTACTTTCATTGTTGTACTGACTTTGTGGCATTATAGTATCATAAATAGTTCATCTTGACTATTAAAACTAAGTTCACCCAAAGTAAAGATACACACCAACTTTGTTTTAAAAGAAGCAGTATTTATTAAGAAATTATATGCTGAATTCTACAGTCTGTGAAGATGGTTTCAGCCATTTCCACAGCACAAGACGACAGCTAACAGCATCTGGAAAATACTTGAAATGCTTGCAAATGACGAGTTCCTGGTAATAAGAGGTGAAATGAAGGGTTGCACGCACTAATTTAAACTTTGAGATTCAAAGACAGGACAATCTCCCCCCCCCGCCCCACCCCCCACTTGCATTGAACTCTCCTATCCAAACTGAAGTTTTGGGCAATCATTGGGTCATTTCAGTTCAGGAGAGCAGAGAATGCTCAGTTAAATCATAAGTCAAACCAACAGTTCTTTAATTATTGAATCACATTTGAAATATTTGCATTCTTTATTAATAAAAAGATACTTATAGAGGGCAGAAATATAACCTTTTCAAGTATTTTATTCTTAGAATTTGAAGAACTTTAACTATGAATTAAAAATAAATTATAAAACTAGCATATGATGTATCCTTTCTTACATGACATTGTCAGAAATAAGGTTTAAACATAGAGTTGCAGTTATCACCTGACTTTATATATGATTGACAGTTAAACATGCTAATCATAAAAATAGCTTTTACAAATATACATTTGTATACAGTGGTCTCCTTTACCATTCATAAATGTCCTTCACATTTTCAGACTTTTAAGACTAAAACAACAACAACAACATAATTAGCAAAGGGAAGAACACATTTACAATCTAAACCATAAAAACCTGACAATTATACAGCTTAGAACATAGAAGAAATGGAATTTCTAAAATTGGACAATACTGTCCATTTTATTTATTTGGGTTTTTATAGAAATTGAACCAAAGAAGCTGCTATCCGGTAAGAAACCTTCTGTCACATTTCTGGAGGTTGTCACAGTTTCTCTTCTGCTTTCATGGCATCATTCATTACTTTAGATCACTTTATTTGTAGAAACTGAGAAAAGAAAAACAAGTATTTTAAAATGGAGATTTACATTTCATTGTTGATAACAGGCATAGATGTAAGTTGTATTTTGAACTAAATCATAAGGATAAAAGAAGAACTGAATCTTTAGGACAAATACTTTTGAAAACTGGAAGTTCTTAGATACTTTGTTGCAGGTAATACAGAAATTATTTGTATTTACAGCATGCTGTGATTTTTACCCAGCTAATTTACCATGTGAGACTGACAATCATTTTTCTATTGGAGCTTGTGTTTAAGTCAGAGGGGAACCACTTGAAGTTCCATGGTAAGCAAAGATTTGTGTTGCTCATGAATATCTGCTGCCTCTAACATGCGTGCCCTTTGACTCTGCTTCCCCTCCAGGAGACTGAGCAGTGTAGTCCTCAGGATTATATACTGAGACAGGAGAAAAAGCCAACACAGGCCTCTGATCTGAGATACACAACCTGGGTTGCAAAAGGAGAAAGTTAAATGCATAAAGAGCAATGAAACACCATATCACACATTTGACTGACTGAAGAAATGAATTAAGAAATTGAATATGAAGATGAAGATAAATAGGAATATGAAGATAAAGTTGACAGGTTTGTGGGAAGGCATTTATTTATTTTAGGTACCATCTTTATATTTAGGCAGAAAATATACTTAGCTTTCTGCTATAAATGTCCAAGAATTTTTTGGAGATAGCTGAAAAATCTGTTTTTGTCTTAAGAGTCAAAGACATGCAAATCAAGGTGTACATCTGGAAGGAAATTATTGCTGAGAAGAACATTGTGAACTAGTTCTCAATCTCAGGGGAATAGAATGCTGCATACTGCTAGGACTCCAGGTATTTCTGTCCATGTGTTTTGGCATCAGGGTTATCAAGCAAAAGCAAACAGTCAAGCAGTAGAGGGAACACTGCTTTACTTCTGTTAATGTTTCCTGTTTTCTCAATTCTTGACTAGCATTATCTGGCCCACACATACTTCTGATAGAAAGACTGATACTACCCTATGGAATTTGAAATAATGAATACTGAGAGAATATGCACTTTTAAGTAAAACAAAAGAATACCCCTTGAGTCTGAAAGAAATTTCCTTAAAGAGATAAGATCAACATAGGCTGTTCAGGCTTTTTTATTTCTTGGGAGAGAAACATTCCAGGCTGAGAGGCCCATTTTGGGTCTGACTGGCAATGGAAGGTTACAGGCACAGATTGCTCTTCTCAACAGTTGTGACTCCTTCTCAGTCAGAGGATGAGGTAACTTGATCTTTCATTAAGTTTGGATGCCCATGATACAAAGACAGTGAAAAAGATCAAGTATGGTAGTTGGGATGGTAAGAATTGGTCAGAATTGTTCCACATTTCATGTTTGACCATGATCACCGATGAAAGTAGCTCAGTGTACAGGAAGGCCATTGTCTCTTCCTTCACTGGTATGGAACTTTCACAATTAAGAATATATACATCACAATAATTTGAGTGAACAGGAATGCTGTCTTCCTTAGTGAGTGTGATCTTAGGAAATTTAGAATGAATATAAAAATTTTACAACAATGTAAACCACAGTGTTAATATTTTTGTATTGAGTAAAAAAAGCCCTGTGAACATTTGCTCC
This sequence comes from Uropsilus gracilis, assembly GCA_004024945.1. Lineage (NCBI taxonomy): Eukaryota > Metazoa > Chordata > Mammalia > Eulipotyphla > Talpidae > Uropsilus > Uropsilus gracilis. The sequence goes on along the minus strand of PVHY01002394.1, from coordinate 77,061 downwards.
TATAAAAACTAGAGTTACTTAAAAGAATTTAGCCTGTTAGTGATGCAACAATAAAGTGTATGTCTCTGTCCTACCAGATAAACCTTCTCATATTCTTTGTTTTCACTCTAGGCTCAATAGCCTTATTTTCTTACATTCCAAGAGAAAAGGGCACCACTACCATGATGATATTGGAATTGCTGAGCATGAGATGATGGCAAAAGCAAGCTGGCATCAACCTCATTCATGGACACTGTGTCTCAAGGATGAGCATGCTGACTCTTGCCCACTCCCTTTTTCTTATTTCCCTGTAATTCTAGATAAATACCCCTGCCTTCTGTGAAAGAGCAGGATGCTGGTCTTACAGACACTAGATTTTTCTTCTCTTCAAACTCTGTTTCCCTTTTATTGGTTAAGGGAACCCAGAATGACTGGCATTTGACATCATTAACTTGTCAGTCCTGTGATTACTGTTTAGAATATGCCTCTAAAAAAATTGTCTGAAACACATGATGTGTTTCATGACTTGAAATCTTACATCCAAATCTTATTTTTGGTAGAACATTGACAAGTCTAAAAGAAACTTTAGATCAACATATGTATAAATATGTAATATATTGAGATTTTAAAGATTTTCATTCTCAATTACTTCTCTGAAAAATTTTATTTATGGAACCAAAGGAAGTCCTTAAAATGACATAAAATGTATTCAATTTATAAGAACCATTTAAAATGTTTGAAAGAATTTAATTAATTAATCTGGGACAATCATTTTGCAAAGGACCCAGCAAAACACTGTAAAACCTGCTAGAACTGTGCATATAACTGTGCATATAGTGTCTAACAATTGCAATTTAAAAATTTCCATAAGTCAAACAACTGAAAAAAAATACATCCTTAGTGGTCCTTTCTTGATCAAAAGCTTTAAGAAAACATCATTAGGGAGAAACTTTCATGTGTAAAGCATAAATAAGTACATTTTGATATTTGATAATCTCTTTCTCCTCTACCTTATGCCCTCTTTCCTTTATCCCTCTTCTCTTCTTCCTCACCAAATCTATACTATATACTCACTGACAACCTACATATGCATTTTCTAAAAAGGAAACATTCACATATATCCGTCATGCAGTGTTAGTGAACAGGCTATGGCCATGCCCATGGGCATGGGAAAAATTAGTTTTTAAACACAAGATTTAAAACCTGTGGTACAAAACTTCTGGCATTCTTGTTCTTGTGTGCGGTAAAAAGGAGATTTTGCACATAATGCTGTGTGCACTCACCAGGAATTATCTGTTATAATATGAAAATGAATATTTTAATAAGTAAACTTAAATGTAGCCCATAGAGTGATGCTGACATGTAAACACATGGAATTGTAATTTTGGGATTTTTTAGTGATAGCATTGTGTGCTGTAAAGATATATATATTATATATTATTATATATTATAATATATTATATATATTATATATATATATTTGTAATGATAGCAACTGTATTCTTTCCTACAAGGCTTTCATTGGTCACATCCTGATTACAGGTAGATGTCCGAATGCCCTAGTATTCCTATAACTAAAGCTTACAGATTGTTGGGTTTCTTTTCTTTAAAACATGACAAGTGACATTAATTTAGAATATTCTTACACCATCATATCTGTATCAAAAGAACTACAGATTATTTAATACTATCCATTTTACTGAGGAGAAAAAAAAATCACAGCCTGCAGATTTTCTGTGTATATTCCAGTATCTCTAGAAGACTTCTTATTCCTTCCTTCACTCTTTAATTGTAAATGGTTACATAAAAATAATCAGCCTGGGAAAAAGAAAGGTAGGATTTGTGGAAATCTCATTCCTTGCTATAAAGCTTCCAACTGTCTCCTGTCACCTGATAGGAAACAAAAGCTTCTATAACTTTGCATTGTGAAGTATTATTAACCATGTGAATACAACTCATGAATGTAATTCTCCTTATCTAAAAACAATGGCAAAATATATTCACCAAGTTTCCCAGAAGCTGGTGGGAGAAAAGGTTTATTTCCTTCTGCAGGCATGAGAGAAAAGGGACAACTAGGACATTCTTGCTGCCTTTTACTCAAGAATGACAGTCAATTAAGGAGCTGATTGGTTTAGTATAATGTGAAACTAATTGTACTTTCCTTCTCTTGAATAGTCTGTAATTTATCTACTGGCTGTATGGAACTTGGATGCTTTTAAAACAAATTTTCCTGATGATGAATGCTTTTTCAACTCTCAGTCTCTCCCACTTCTGAAAAAACAAGAGAGAGCCACTTAGGCCTGGATTGTTCTGAGCCAAACAATCTACTTCTATTTGACAAGGATGAAAAGCAGAGTATTAATGTAGGAGAAGTACAGGGGAAGCACATTTAATCTTAAACCCCATGCATTAAAATATTTGAAGTAAAATATATAATACTTATGTGGCATAAATATACCTTATTTTTATCTCTACCAGAAAAACCCATAATTTTAAAGAAGCCCTGTGATTTCTTTAAAATTAGAAATGTGTCTGTCTTTTCCTAATTGAGATTTAATAAGTAGTTGAGGGAGTATTAATGATCTGTATTTTAGGTAGCTACCTTAAGAGCAAAAAAAAAAGGTGAAAGAGAATATGTGAATTACACAGGTTATATAGCATTTTATAGAAAAGCAGAGTCTTATGACCAGCCTTATAAGTCCTATGACTTATAATTGTTGACATCACTGGCCATGTTTTTAAGTAACCATTCAGCTATTTGATTATTATAGACAATGCAAATACATTTGGTTTTACAAATCCATTACAAATAAGATACAATTTAATTCAAATTTCTAAATAATATGAATATATTTCTGGCACTGTCTATTATAAGTTAAACCTTATTATCTATCAATAAGCTCTTGGGGCCAAAATTATGTTATAGACTTTAGAAGAACCACAGCTCCAAAACCAGGAGTGAAATGAAAGGAAAACAGGGACTGGGAGGAATCAATTGAAATGGCTACAAATGAAGCAACTGCTGCTTTACATATTTCTTGACCAATGGATAATCTCCATTTCCAAATTGGTAGCCATTGGAATATCTGGAGGATAAGTGGATAGAGAGGAAACAATGTTGAAAAGAAAAGTGTAGTAACTCAGCCCAAATTTGGAAGTAAATTGATCCAATTATCTTTTGAGATTTTTAACTCTAAAATCAAGACTGAACTAACTGATCAAAGTAGGGAATGTGCAATGTCATGTTAGAGAGGCAGGAGGTTTCGAGGGCAACTGCATTATTCATTCAGAGACTGTCCATTTTGTGGACCTGCCTTGTTAGCTAATCTCTTGTGGTTTTTCTAGTACTTGCCACATGCATTTCAAGATCTTTAATACAGGCTGAAGCAACATGTCTAGGTATAATGGACTTCAAATTTGAACAGTAAGGAATGAGAAATTATCTAGTACTTTCCTTCCATAGGTGAGGGGAGCAAAGTTCAGACAGTTGACAGACAAGCCTGTTAGGTGGAAGCCCTAAATGAATCCAGAATCCTGACTACTAGTAAGAGTTCCTTCCTTTTTTTGTATTTTAAAAAATTATTCTTTAAATCACAACCTCAGTAAATGGTTTTTAGGATATCTCCCCACCTCCCTTCCTCAGGTGCCCCCCCATTCTTTCATACCCCACTCTTTGTTGTTTGCTAGTCTGTGTTAAGTCCATTAGTTTCTTTCCTGTGGTAGTGTTCTTTCATTGGGTGAAGGACTGTGTTCTTAGAACCAGGCGAGCCTTGATGGTAGGTTTTCAGTCTTAAGACTGCATTGGGCAGCCAGTTTTTTTTTATTTGTGGTCTTTCCATGCTTTCTCCAACCCCATCTCTGTTGTTTTGCTGCTTTACCTTATGGTTCTGGCATCAGATTTAGGGGGTCTCACCCCATGCCATTGCTGGTGAAGTAGTTTCTCTGTGGATACAGGCAATTGTGATTGGCCATTGTAGATGGTCTCCTCTGCCTCAGTTTGCTGCTTTGCTGTTGGGCCAATGTCCCCAGTCTTTGGCTTTCCTTTCCTCTCTCATAAAGTGGGGAGGGGTGCCTTGCTCTCCTAGAAGGAATCTCTGAGATGAGGTCTTTGGTCTTCCAGACCTGGTGAGCGGTGCATATGTGCACTTTGTGATATTGTGTTTCTATAGATGTTCCCCCTGTCTAACATGGATTAGTTCTTTTGATTGTCCATCTGCTGTGTCCAGCTCAGGCTTGTGGGCTGGATTTTTACCTGGTCCCTCAACCATTTTATGATGGGGTTTGTATTATATATGTTCTTGTTCCTCCTGAAGATTAGCTGGAGAATAAAATGGAGGGGGCACACCCCCCCCCCTGCTCGCCTGCCTGCCTGTACCTCCTTGCATGGGGGTGAGGTCCAGATGTCTATGCATGTGCCATCCCAATACCCCCTTGGGTTGGGGCCTGGGGAAAAATGCTTTGGCCGATCTGGACTGCAGATGGTTGTCCCATGCAATAGCCATCCACTGGTGGATAGGGCTAAAACCCCATCTGTCCCCCCTCCTAGGATCTCCAGACTTGGGGGCTCTTACCCTAAGGTCTTATCCGTTTTTGCTTCCAGCTGTATAGGGGTGGAAGGGTGGGAACCTGGGGCCACATGGAGGCGTCCGGGCTGACCTGGCTACCCCTGGTGGTGTGCAGCTGTTCTGCACCCCACTGCGCCTTCTGGATGAGAGGACATTACCTGTCCAAAGCTTCCCATCCAGGCGGCAACCTGCACAGGGTGTGGCCTACTAAGAGTTCTATTACACTCAAACTCAAACTTTAGTGTGGCGGAGGAATTACAAAGTGACCTTTCTTAACTCAGATTATTATGGACTGAATATGTGTGTCTCCCCAAATTCATATGTTGAGATTCTAACTTCCAATGTATGATGTATGAATTTAAAAAGTAGACATTTTGGGAGGTGATTAGGTCACAAGGTCAGAACACCTATAAATGCTATTCACAACTTAATAAAGGAGGTCCAAGAGAGCCCCCTCCTCCCTCTATCATGTGAAGTTGCAGGGGAAGATGCTTGGACCTGTCAGCTTCCATAATTGTGAGAAATAAATGTGTTATTAAGGGAACATGCACATATCTGATACTGCTTTGTCTCAGAAGTCTCCTATTTTCCATCATTCTACCTGGCATGATGGATGTTTACTTATTAGCTTGCATAGTTATGTTTGGAATCCTCTTGCATTAGTTCTCTTAAATACCTCAAATTTAATTTGGGTCATTTCTTGACATCAATTATAAAAATTCTTGGTAAATCATGGCTTTACTGGGAAACTGTCTTCTGAAGATACTCTTACTATCCTTACTGTTGTGTTATTTTCCTATCTCTGTCCTAATTTTTTGCTCCTTATTTATTTATTTTTCTTCTAATTGTTAATGGTTCACTTTTCTAACCCATATCTAATTTCTACACAATAATTTCTATGTATTTATCCTATTCTCTATCCATTTCCCAATTAATGAAATAAATATTACCAATAGACAAAATTTTTACTGTATTAAAATGGTCACACATGTTGAAATCAATGGGTTTTGTAATTTCATAAGCAAATGGAAAAATAAAACATTTCATATCCACATCTCATCTGGTTTCTTTACAATCAGTGAGGTATGTTATTGGACAAGATTCAGTCATATTAATTCATTAATCCTTGGATCAGAGAATGTCTTGTCTAAATCAAACCCATGCTGTTTTACTTAATGCTTTCCCTACTATTCTGTTTTGCCTAATCATGGGATGGAGGACAGTAGGAGAATGGGTACCCTATTAGCTTCAGAATAGGTGATCTCAATTGGGACATGTGAAATAACTGCTGCCTTAAGTTTGGGTGGAAAAAGGAGATGAGAGCATACACTAAGTTTTGCACATAATCTACCATCTGCCTTTCTCTGATTGGTAGCAGATCTGCCGAGATTTGTTTTTTAAAGTTGTTTTTTTGAGCTAATTGAAAACCACTTTAATTAATAATTTGCTCTAGGCATCTGTCTAAAGGAGACTTTCATGTATAAAAACATCCAACTAGGAAGAATAAAATCTTAACTTTAGATCAGAATTATCTAGTGTGGGTTATTTAGATTTATTTAAAATGTCTGTGTAAAATTTTAGCTAATTTAATGTGAAAAAACTTAATAATATTGCTAAATTACATGATTTACCAGAATGTGGATGGCCTATTACTCATACACTAACATATTAACATTTCTTTTATTTCTTTTTCTCAAGCTGCTCCCTGATATTTTCTGAAGATAATTATGGTTTGATTGTATTTTGGGTTTACTAACAATCATATCTGACTAGCTGAATTGATAAATTATAGTAATTTTATTTGGGACATAAGTTGTGCTTGATCATGCATCGATTTTTGATTTCTCATGCTAATTATATAGTGTCTAACAACCATTAGTTATTACCAATGCTGCAAATGATAACGATAATTTTAGTATAATAATCAAAATTGCTTAATTCTAGTGCTAAAAGCCAAATGCCGATTAATGTTATGATTATTATGCATTTTGAAATTTCACACACTTTACTGCTTTCTATAGTTCCTCGGGTAATTAGTTTTGGAATATCATGAAGAAATATTTTAAAGATCACTTCCTGTCTAATGAAAAATGTGATTTAGAATTGACTCATAGTTCTAACTTAAAAAGCCTTTTGACATTATATAGTTAATTTATGATCATTCAGACTGGGGGAATGGTTTTCATAGTTATTTAACAACTTTTATTTAATTAATTTAAATTTGCTACATATGCCATTCAAATTAGAATATCACAAAAAACTTCAAATGAAGTTCTAGACAGAATGTTCCCACTGATTTTGTTTAGGCTTTAGGAGCTCCATTTTGTTCAATGGGATTCTAGTAGATGAATGTTCAGAAGCAAATAAGCAAGTATCTTTGACACTATATTAGAGATCAAAGTTAGCCCCAAAGTTCAGAAAATAAAATAAATCTTAAATTTTGAAATCATTTAAAATTCTGGATAAAATATAAGAATAATCAGATCAAGTTTAAGTGTTATTACTTTTCATGTAACATTGTGAAGTTTTAAGCTATTTAAATACATATTAACATTATTTTCTTATCAGTAAAGGTTAAAATTTTTAAAAAATAGATGACATTAAATATTTTTACAGGAATACATATTATTTCTTTTTAGCATACTGATACATTTCTGAGGAATGAGGTGCTGTCAAGATACTTAATTGAGAAGCTATGTACTTGATTAAAAAGAATTTTGTAAAATTATAGCTAGGCACGTCATTAATTTTTGAGTAGAATTCATCTGTATTTCTTATACACAATTACATTTTTTATTAAACAATCTTTTGAACTCATCATTTCAAATAAGGGGAGGTAAGTTATATTTTTTTGTCTTGAGATGTGAAATCTGTCTCATTTACAGAAAATAATACATGCACCTATCACTGTATTTAATTAGGAAATACTTGCATTTTATGTACCTCTGTTGATATTTGAGCATTACTTTTTAGCTGTTAACTTTTTCCAGTTCCAGTATAATATAGTATCACTAACAAGTACTTTAATTGGTATTTGATTAAAAATATCCTCATTTTTCTACTGTTGTAGTATAAATAGAATTATGCCACATACAGAATTTTCAGATCCAGCTTCATATATCATTCTTTTCATGCTTGATTGCAATTTTAAGTGTTACCAAAAGTGTTTTTCTCTTGATTCAAAGCATTATGTTAATGTGTTTAGGGAGCATATTATGAGTTGCCTCCCTATGGTGACACTGTCTTTTATCTTGTCTATCCTTTCCTGCTTCTTATTCTGTTGTTGTTCAAGTTTTCCTAGGTACTGACTGAAAGAAAGCAATGAGTGTCTGATTCTCTGGTTAAAATAGGAACATTAGTACTTGTTAATCAACTGTTAAAGGGATCCCAAGTTTGATTTTCTCCTTAATATATCTGACTTCTATCACTTTGTTTTTCTCCATAGTAAAATGTTTAGGCTTGATTTGCTTAAAATTAGCATGTACTTAGGACTTGCTCTTCAGTATGCCAAACACGTAAAATGTTCAATTTAAATATTTAAATTCAGTACTTTAAATGTCCTATTCCGTTTACTACTCATACAAACACATGGGGGAAAGTGTCATTATCATCCCCATTTTACAGATAAGAAAACTGCGAAATAAAGAGGGAAGGTGCTCCAGTCACATAGTGCTTCGTTAGTGACCCATGAAAACCCAGAGTTTTGTCTGTGCAGTTTTTACTCCTTAATATTGTGCTACATACACAATATTTTTTTCTATTTTGTTTAAAGCTATCTAGATCATATCTACATTTTCAACATCATTTTTATCTAATATAACCTAAATAATAATATAATTTAGCAGCTAATGGTCAAGTACTTCTATGCTATACAAAAAATGTGCAAAATTAATCATATATTTCAAATATATCTGGGGTACTTTTTTTCTCATTCCTTTTGGTCACAGTACATGACATCAGCTAGAAATACTGAACCCTTACATATGATGAAAGATAATAACAAACCTCTACTAAAACTATTTAACTACTCCAGCAGCATTTGGGCATGAGGCTGGGAGCTTCTTTGTGAACAATCATCCTGTTCTACAGAAACAGATTTTTACAAAATGTTTATGCACATATCCTTTATAAATGCTCTTACTTTCCATATGGAAAATGAGGTCTGAGAAGACAATATCTTATTTTGATGGAGAACATTGTTTCTTTAAAACATGTTCTACGTAGAGTCTGGATGAGGGTTTCCCAATTGCCATCAGTAGACAGTGACCCAGAGGTCCATCTCCCTTCTGAGCATCTCAAGACTTTGGGAATGCATCCAAGAAAAATGTTCTTCTCTTTTTCTTTTTTTAAAAAAAATCACTCTGAGGTATCAAATTCTGTGAAGTTGAAAGTATTTTTCTAATGTGATATGAAAATCAATTTGTATGCAGAGTTTCTGCCAACTGAAGAAGAAAACTGTGCCAGGCAAATGACTGCAGAAGGGTGATGTCCAATTAGAAAGTCATTCAGAGTCATCATCTGATGAAGCATGAAGTTCAGTGTGATACTTCCCAGACTGTGCACACTGTCCTAGAGGTGTTGAAATTATTGTTAGGTGGGAAGATGCATTAAAAAATACCAACTTAAACTCAAGGAGGGAATTGTCCTTCTCAATATTCTTTCAGTTCTGATTGCATTAAAGAGAAAATTTCTACTCTTGCTACTACCGACATTTTCCAAATACCATTTTTTCAATGAGAAAGATGAAAGGGGTGAGTGAGAGAGAGAGAGAGAGAGAGAGAGAGAGAGAGAGTGTGTGTGTGTGTGTGTGTATGTGTAGCTGGAACATAGTATCTTTAGTCATATAAAACATCAAGCTAAATAAAAATGTTTTGTCTTTCCACTATATTTACTTTAAAATATAACTCCTACTAATGTAAAGGGACATTTGATTTTTCATTAATTGCATTGAACTAAAGTTTTAGATTTAAAGTTAGGACTACTTTAAATACAAATGATAAAAATTTATTTTTAAAATTTAACTAAAATAAATCAATGCTATACAAATATGACAAAGCATCAAAAGGATATTAAACAAATTAAAATAATATGTGCAAACACTAATATGTGAAAAATATTTAAGGTCATTGGAATTTTATACACCTAGTTGAACCTTGACTTTGCCTTTTATTAGTAGTATGACATTCAGGCATTTACTTAATTTTTCTAAAGTCAGTTATAAAATAAGATCAGTTTGCAAAATACCTGCACCCCCAAAATATTTTAGGCAATGGATGAAAGGACACATATAAAAATCAGCATTGTTCCTAGAAGGTATTTAGAATAGAAAAATGTCTACGTCTTCCATTTTCTTTCTGACTTGAAATGAAATAAAAATCCTGTGTCTCTCCCTTATGCATATATGCATTATATCTTACTTTCTCAGTTTTCTGTCTTTTTAAAAATAAGCTATTTTCTCCTATTTTTGAGGCAAGTGAGATCTAAAGAGATTCCACAATTGGTCCAATTCACAAAGCTTTAAATGATAGATGCAGATTTTCCTTCCAGCTGAACAGCAGAACACAGAAGAAGATTTGCTTTCAGGAAATGTTCACTGAACATCATTAAAATGTATTCTTAAAATGTGGTAAGACAGAAACCATCAAACACACATAAAGGTGTATTCTTGAATACCAGGTTCCAGTTGATAAGAATTTTTATTTGGTTTCCAAAAACCTGAACTTTCACTCCATCTCAGGCTCCCTTGGAACTTGTGGTTTTCTTATATTTAGAGTCATTGTTAAAACTGATGTAGCTTAGACTTAACAGGTAGTGTGGCCTTGTTTGCACCCATTACAGAGTTAATGCGCAGGAAACGGTCAGACCTACATTTTGGTGATAAAGGCTCACAGTGCTGGGTGGTGAACTGGATGATGCCCTTTGCTACTCAAATGCTGCCTGGATCAAACGTTTGTACCATTCTGTGAACATGCATTTTTCAGAAATTAACTTCCAGAATGTGGAGCAAGAATTGTAAAAGGTCAGCACCATTTAGATAATTAATCTTTTCTGCTGTGGTCGTGTCTCTTGAACTATGAATAAAATTGGGGGGAAAACCATTTTTTCCTTTCTTTCAACTCCTGATCTAATGAAATGCTTTCATACCTTTTCCAATTTCTTCTGTCACAGATTATTAGATTCAGTGTAGCTTCGGCAGGTATAACATTAGTTCCATCAGAAATACTGCTGTTAATGACTTTCTTAAGCTTGTTCAAGTGCAATTTTCTTGTACAAATTTTTATCAAATGAACAGTCTTTTATCCATCCATCCATCTGTTTTCATTCTGAAGACTTTTTAAAGTTCATGTATGTGTAAAAAGTATCATATTTGCTATTTAAGAAAACAACTAGAAACAAAAGATCATCAAAGTCTTAGCCTTTAACACATTTGGTGACAGGTTTACCACACTCAGAACATTAAAAAATCTTGTAAGGCAGATGACTTGGAAAACATCACAAGTTATATGGCAGATAAAATACTTAGGTCACTAAGCTAAAAAAAATGCCTACAAAGGTAATGAGAGGCGAGTAGCTAATAATTAAATAAGCGGCTGGGCACGGTGACTCATGCCTGTAAACTTCAGCCTATGAAGCTGCCGGGGCTAGGGACTGTGCTTCGAGTCCCGTCTGGGGCCCGTAGCGAGACCTAGTTCCAAAAAAGTAGCTGGGTGTGGTGGTGCTTGCCTGTAATCTCAGCTACCTGGGAAGCTGAGGCTGGGGATTGCTTGAGTCCGTGATACCCCGGGCAATGAGAGCCTGTGGTTCCATGGGCAAAAATAGAGAGACCTAGTCTCAAAAAAAAAAAAATTAAATAAGCCTTACCTGAAAAGTTATTAATCTAGCCAATAGATGCAATGTTAAAAAATTATTTTGTGTAATTTGAAAATAATAATGTAGATGGCTGAGTTGCCTGATATAGACAAGAAAACATTTCTCCTGTTTCTAGGTAGAAATACTTGTTCCTATGACTTTAAAATAAGAATAAAGAAAACATGTCATAAAGATTCTAGTGTTCTAATAGGCTCAGCATTATAGAAAATAGGAAGTGGAATGAAACTAGACCACTATAGACAAAATGAACTCAAAATTGAGAAAAGATTTGAATGTTAGTCCTGAGACCATAAAATGCAGAGACGACTATATAGCCAAAACCATTTCACAACATAGATTTCAGTGATGTCTTTGTAGATTTGTCTCCAAAAGTGAGAAAAACAAAGAGGAATATAAACAACTGGAATTACATCAAGCTAAAAAGCTTCTGTAGAGCAAATAAACAATTACTGAAACTAAAAGACTGTCTATCAGATGAGAGAAAATATTTGTGCACCATACATCTGACAAGGGGTTTATATACAAAAAGTACAAAAAAAGTTCGTAGATGCAGAAGTAAAAAAGAAAATAAATAACCCAATCCAAAAAACAAAAAACAAACAAACAAAAAAATAAAAAGGATAGAGGGGAACATCTTCAAATAAGACAGGTAGGTGCCAATAGGCACATTAAAAAAAAAAGCTGATCACTTATGCTACAGTGAAATACCACTTCACACATGTGAGCATGGCCATATGAAAAAGACCAGAGACAACAAATGCTGATGAGGATATGGAGAAAAAGGAACTCCCATACACTGTTCATGGGAATACAGATGTGGTCTGGATTCTATGAAAGACAGTATAGAGATTTTTCAAAATAATAAAAATATTTCTACTACATAATTCAGCAAATTTTAGGTGCCTACTTGAAGACTGCAAACTAATGCTAAGTGAAAATAAGTCAGAAGGAGAAAGACAGATATAACTGAAAAGTGTTCTACACATGTAATAAATGTGATTTTATTGAATCCTTCCATAAAACCTGAGAGAACTTCTTTTGGCAGATGTAGAAATGAGTGACGGAGATGCAGTAATTTGCCCAATGTTTTATAGCCCCTAAAAGTTGGGTCCATCTGAACCTAACACCCAACTCACTTTTCTTTGAACTGAATTGCTAATGGTGTCATTTACATGTGGATATAGAGGAATAAATTAAAATAAAGGGTCAGACAAAATGAAGTCACTAACAAAGCATAGACATTTGACTGTAGAACTGAAGCTACCAGAGGGTGAGGAAGGGGTGGGAGAGCAAACTGGGAAGGGAGCACAATGGGCTTTCAAGCCTTGACTAGGGTGTGGTGTGGAAACACACCTGAAGAAGGAGGTCCCATACTTCTAAATCATATATACAATATTGTAAACCAATGTTACCTCAAAAAATTTTTCATTAAAAAAAGTCAATATTGTTACATATAGTTCTGGAAGAATAAACAACTGCTCATCAAAAAAAAAAAAAAACCCAAATAAATGTGGTACTCATAATATTAGTGCAAGAAAATTCCAGGATTATATTGCAATTGTGTTAGGGATACAATAGCCATTATTTAATAGCATGAAAGGCATTGATTGTTTCTATGTGCACTCTTTGAATGTAAATGGAATATAAGGCTTAAACACTAATTAACTATCACCTGGTTAAACAAATGCAGTGGACAGGCACACTTGATCTGTATGTTCTCCAGTGTCTGGAGTCATCATTGACATACAGTTGTCTATTTAAAAACAGTAAACAGTGAAAAGGCTCCAAAAATATTGGACTGAATATGCATATAATGCAGCATGGTGAATAAAAGCAGAATCAGGAGTGAGGAAGAGAAGGAAGAAAAAAAAATGGTTGAAATGTTATGACTCTAAATGACATTTACATGGTTACAGCAACATTAAAAAAAATGCCCTTTAACCAATGCAATTTGTAGAGTCTACATTTCCCCATATTCTGGAGGTAATTCTAGTTATAATGATATTTTAAAAGTCAAATGAAGCAAATCTACACCTACAAGGCAATCAGTGAAGTGTTTTTTTCTCATGAGTGGCTGACAGAAAATGGAAACATTTTCAAAAATATGTATTCGGTTTTGCTAAGCATACTCAAAAGCCCATGCGTTCACATATTTTGGAACTATTTTCTTTGAAATAAAAATGTTTACTTTTGTTCTCTTTTGCTTTATATTATCTGCTTTAGTTATTTTTACTTTTTAAAAATGTTGTCCAAGTGTTAGTGCTTTTTTAACATCACATGCTTCTTAAACTTGCTTCCATAAAGCCAGACGCTTAGAAAACACTGTTTATAGTCCATCTACTCTTAATAGGCCTTCTAGTTGAGATACTTATCATACCTATTTTCTTCAGTTATTCCCAAATAGAGCTTTAATTGGCAAGTTCAAATTTAAGTAACAATGAAGAGGTTTTTACAATGAACAATCAAGTAACAATGAATTTAACGTTGTAGTTACTGTATTAGTGTTCAGATGGAAGGATATATTTAAAATGTAAGTCTCCAACTAGCATGTAAGCATCCATGTGAGAATAAAGCACTCTCTGTGCTCCAAAAGAGACTTTCTTTTCTATTCATGTCTTTTTGCAAGTACTTAGAATGGTACCTAAGCAGTACAAGTATTTAATAAATTTGTGTGGGCTGCCTAAAAATGACATTCAGGGAACTTAAATGGTTTCTGTTGCATGAAAATATTAATGTCATTAATATAGGTTCTTCTTTCAAGTAGATTTTCCTATTGGTGTTTGGGATTAATTAAAAGAAGGGAAAACACTTGATTTCCTTTCAGACTCTTCTAGAAGAGTTTACTAATTTAATGTTGCTTAGCTGGACAATATTAGATCTACGGATGAACTTGTCCCTCACACAAACAGGCATTCTAAACAAACAGGCATGGGCTATTTTAAGAACTCATATGTGACTATACTGGCAATAGTAAACTACTCATCCTTGGAGCAATGGAAATTTTCTCTGAGGGGAGCAAGAGATGACATTCTATTCCACAGAAATCCTTACAGGTTTTGTGTATATGTTTGATCACTTGGATGGGCATCCTTGCACATAAGCGATCCAGTCTGTCTCTTTGTGTTCAGATGAATGCAAAGGTGGAGTGAGATCCAAATATTAAATCATAAAAATCTGGAATTTGTCAAGTCTAATTTGTACAGCTAAGAAAAGGACAGACAAATCCTTTTGCTTAAATCAGGATTATGTGCTCATCCTTTATTACTTGTAATAAATTACCAAATTTGTAACTCGGGAGCTTCTCTCTGAGGAACTGGGAGCTATTCTTTTGGAATATAATCCCAGAAAGATTGGGCTACTACATTCCAATCTCTTTGGGAAAGTTGTAGTAAGCCCAACTTAGTGACAATTAGCAAACAAACTTGAGTTAATCACCTTCACATTTGGTCTCATAAATGATCACCTGAACCAGTTTAGTGCTACCAACAAATGAGAATAAAATGCTTGTGAAATAACTTTGGATAAGCTTCTGTCCTTCCAGTACCTTGACCTTACACTCACATCAAACTTAGCCAGGATCCAGGTCCTTCTGAAGGGCTCCCTCCTGGAAAAGACTGGTGTCAGATTAGAACAGTATCTACCTTATATTCAACCTACTATCCTTTCACCCCACTTTTCCATATGCATTCTAAATATATGTATTTTTCTCATACCATGTAGCCTGAGATGCTTGCAGACCTTATGGTTAAATCATTCTATTGCAGTATTCCCTTTCATCCTTGTGATCTTCCTTTTGATAAAAGTATATTCTTACTAAAGTCAGATTTATTTTTAATCTCATCCTTATAAAAATGTAGCTCTGCAATTAGCCCTCTTAGCAGATTCATAGGAGATTGTTATGCGGTACAGCTCTTTGTCTCTTGGGGAAATAACTTGTTTTTCTTTGCTGTGTATAAGGTACGAGATTTTTGTCCTAAAGACTAATGTTTCCTTTATCTTGACAAACTTCTGACAAAACTTTGGTTTCTTATGACCACTGGCCCCTGATCTTCGATTTTCTGAGAGCAGTTACTTTTGAAAACTTGGATTTGTAAATTCTCACTCTGCCTTTGTAAATCTTCTACTAGCCTCTTACCAAATTCATAACTCAGGATTTTCTCTCTGAGAAACTAGGAGCTATCCCTTTGGAATATAATCCCCCCAAAGATTGAGCTTTCATGTTCCAGTCTTTTTGGGAAAGTAGTAGTGAGCCTAATTTAGTAACTGACAATTAGCAAACACACTTGAGCTAATCACTTTCGCATTTGTACCTGCCTGCCAGTTTATCCATGCCAGAGTTTAAAAATTCCTGTTTTTTGGTTCAGTTGAGTTGTGTCCACTCTTCCTCCCTCATTGCAGCAGTTTTGACATTGCTGCCACTGTCTTGAATGAAGTCCTCCTTTCTTTCCTGTTTAAGTCTGCCCAGTGCAATTTTCCCTTGACATTAATACTTGTGATCACATCGGTGTTACCATCCATACGATAAATAAATGAATGCTTAATCCCTTTATTAAAAATTGTGCTTTCTATATTGGCAGGTAAGAGTCTTTTTGTTAACAGCATTGTTTTTATTTCTTTTTAGACTTTCACCACCAGCATTTTAAAATCTGACAGCATGAACACATCAGGTGCTCTATTTCCATGTACTCCATCATATTATTTCTAGAAAAGTAGCTCTTTTGCCATGTTTTTGAATATATAAGGCTAATTTTTAGACTCCCTCTCATTTCCAAAGCACTTTTCTACCTTTCTGTTGTTTTTGCTTCTTTGATGGATGTTGCAGAATGGTGAAAATATTTCATTTGCACCGAGCTATTAATGATGCTGCCTTTTGATATCATTAGATGCAGTTGGCATGCCTACCACAGTATTTTTGAACATCTTCAAAGCCCTTAGCTCTATAACCCATTTCTAATGGCCTCATTGTTCTCTCCACTACAGTTGGAATTACAGTATTGATCATACTGATCATACTTATCTACCCATTCTATAGTTTTGAATCCTTGAGTTTAATTTTCTTCTGAATTTGTGGCTTTTTGTATAGTTTTTGATGTAAAAAATTATAGATCAAGAGAGAGGTTTTTTTCTTGGTTACTTTATAACTGGGTGTTCTAGCTTCCCTTAGCTAAATTTGGGTTACTTCAAATTTGCATTTTTTATCACTGTTGGGAGGTAATAAAACAGAACCACTGAAAACTAACATGACAGAGTCAATATTGCTGTGTTGATTCTGATGTGTTGGTTTTAAGCTCCTTCTGTTCCTGTTCAATCCTGTAAGATGCAGGCTGCTACCTTAATGGCCTAGTGAATAAGTTATAATGAAACTGTTTGCTTCTTTGCTTTATGTAATAATTCCCTAAACCACAGAGGGCCTGCATTCATAAATAATATTTAGAATACAATCTGATTACAACAGATAATAAAATGTGCTTAAACATGGCCATAGTTTGTTTGAGGTAACCTGAGGACATTTTCCTCTCTTTCTTGAGCAGTGTTCATTAACATAAACATGTGCTAAGCACAATATTAAGGGAAAAAAGTAAAATAAGCCCCAAGCAATTCACAAATCAGTGAGCCAAAAAGAAGGGAAGTTACTAATTACAATTTAGCAAGTTAGGGATGACCAGATATGTACAGAGCACAGTGTAAAGATGCAGACCCAAATGTGTGCAGGATAGTCTGGGGGCCTTGTTTAGGCGTGGATTCATGCTGTGTGACAATTGTCTTGATAACATAGGCTGTGTCGATAAGTCTGACAAGAGTGGGGAAGGGTATTCAGAGTAAAAGGAACAGTATACACATGGAGACTTGACAATATATCAATTGTCAACTGAATAATTCAGCACTCCTCTGTCAATCTACCTAATCATCCCACAGGGATGGTGCTATACATGACAGAACTGAACCCAAAAAGACCACTCAGCTTGCAGGGGGCTTTTAGTCAAGCTACAGAGATATACATGCTTTTAAAAAGTAGTAGCAACAATGAAGTGAATGACCTTGTAGGTAGGGCTATGTGTGACTGTGTAGGACACACTTAACTTTTACTGGGAATATCAGGAAGGTTTCTAGAGACTGTGCTGATTGATCTGAGCATTGTAATAAAGGTGGATATTTACCAGGCTGAGGATCAGAATGACTTTCCAAGTCAGCCCTGCACCAAATCCTCATCTTTCATGAAATCCGTTCATTTACATGTAATTATATATTATATTTTTATATAATATTTCTTTCACTCAGTAGAATATTTTTGAGATTTATTCAGATTTTATATAAGTCAGAAGTTGCTCCCTTTTACTTCTGAGTTGTATCCATGTGATTAATAAATATACCACACTTTATAAATCCATTCTTTGGTTGATGGATTATTTCTGGTTTTGGCTATTTTATCTAAAGCTGCTAAAATTCTTATACATTCCATTTCTCCCAAAGTCTTAAAACTTGAATTGCTGATGCACTATGTCTAGTTTTATAAGAAATTGCCACACAATTATTTTTAAATGATTGTAGCATTGTATCGGCCAACCATGCTTGAGATTTTTGGTGCTTTATATTCTGGCCAACATTTGATCCAATCAGTCTATCCCAAGTAGTCTGGGGAATGCAGTGCTAATTAATTGCCATTTTAATTAATATTTTCCTAAAGACTAATTATTTTGAGTAAGTTTTCAGGTGTTTACTTATTTGGTGATGAATCTACCCTCCCCCCCCCTTTTTTTTTTTTGGCTTTTAGCTTTGATATTTTCTTGAAATCAAATGATTTTTTTTTTTTGAGACTAGGTCTTGCTATTTTTGCCTGTGGAACTGCAGGCTCACATTGCACAGGGTACCATGGACTCAAACAATCCCCAGCCTCAGCGTCCCAGGTAGCTGGGATTACAGGTACACACCACCACACCCAGCTATTTTTTTTTTTTTTTTTTTTGGATTAGGTCTCCCTATATTGCCCCACGTGTTCCCTGGTCCCTGCCATGGCTTTCTAGGCTGCCACTTACAGGCACATGCCACCGTACCCAACCTTGAAGTCTAATGATTTTTAGTGAGTTTTCATGTGCTTACTTTCTTGGTAAAGTAACCATGAGTTCTTTCTTCTTCAAGTACTAGCTCAACATTTTGCAAACCTGGATACATAAAAAAACATCTTTTGCTTGAGGACTTACATGCTGACTGATTTAATTCTCTAACTTGGAGTCTCTGTCATTGGTACTTATCAAAAAACAAAACAACAAAACCCCCACTGTACATCCAGTTTGAAAACAGGGTGTTTTCAGATAGCACTCAAACTTCAGTAAATTTCAAGATCATCTCTAGGACTTCTTATGACAGATTGCTGGGATCCAGTCCCTGACTCTCTGATTACCTGACTTTGCTAAGGGTCTGAGTATTTGCATTTCTATCAAGTTTTTCTATGATATGGCCCCAATGGCCGGAAGATGATCCCTGAGGAACACTGCATTAATCAAACTAATTGACATCTCAATAGACACTAGATTCTTTCTAACCTTTCTTCACCAAATATTCTCTCTCTGTTGGGCTGTCAGCTAACCCTTTGTTTTCCTTGCACATCTTTTTTTCATCCTTTGAGAAACAATGCAAATCTCACAGCCTTTGTTAAATTTGTTCAGAATCATTTGCTCTGTCATTTCACTTCCCACACTTTACTGCCATGATTCATTTGATAATTGCACCTATCACTTTCTTTTGTTATTATCTATTTATTTCTTCTGACTGCAACATGTGCCTCTTCTACCCAGTAAGTGCTCAATGAAACTAGAGATTATTTTTTGTTCCTTGATTCTTTAGCAGCTACATTTACTGATTTTTCACTGTTCATTAACAGTTTTTGGTTGCTTGTTTTAATGAATGAGTGACTGAGTGAGGAAAAAAAGTGATATATATATATTTATATATATATAAGACTTCTCATATGCTCAGATTTTTAAAAATCACAATGTATTGTTATTAACTTGGTTGCCAGCTAATAGGAGTCAAAGAGCATAGAGCAGAAACTAAAATAAAAGTGATATAAAACTGCAGATGATAGTGCTATCTTTAAAAAGTTAAAGGAAGAGAACTTAAAAAAGGAATTGCTTTGACTTGACTAAGTCAGCAAGTACAAAATCAAAGAAAAATTTAATACAATGAAAGCAAAATAGGATTCTTCATGGAATATTACATTTGTTCCCTGAAGCTTTTCTTATTCAATATGAAGTGCTTTAAACAAATTTTAATCTCTGGAGATTTTAGAGATACAGAGTTCTAGATACATATTATATTGCCAGAAATGTTATAATGTTGTACGGAAAGCTTCACTTGAGAAATGAGATGAGGATGGTTACAGCAATAGTGATAACTGCAGTTTACTTGCTTACTTTCTGTTAGATATTTTGATAAATGTGGTTCATGATATTTTATTCCTTCAAGAGCCCTGTGAGGAGGGTATTATTTTAATTTTACTGATGACAATACAGAGGCTGGCAGAAGTTACATAAGTGTTCAAGGTCAACATTCAAACTCATCAGATGAAATACTAGTGAGTCCTGTTGATTTTGAGTTTCAGATAAATAACATTTTTCTTTATAAGTATGGCCCATGTAATATTTGGGACATGACTGTATTAGAAAATTAGTCATTATTTTTCTGAAATTCAAAATAACTGAATGCTCCATATTTTTATTTGCTAAACATAGAAACATTTGCATCAGGCTACTAGACTGCATTGCATCCCAATTCCCTCTCATCAGGCAATCTTCAATTTACTTATGTGAAATATATGGTTTCCAAGTCAAATTTTAGCACAGCTTTAAGGGTCTTTCTGGCTTTTAATATCTATCAGAAGTACAGCAAATGTCCAGGCCTTGAGGCAGAAGCTTAATGGTGTGAGCCTCAGAGGCCAGTCCAGCTGCTGTGTGGTATGTGAGTGAAAACTAGGAGCCATATCAGAGAGGGAAAAGGGACCAACAGATGTGAAGCCTTGGTTATCACTGTCAAGATACTGTGAGGACAGTGGGCAGCTATTTGAAATTTTAAAAGAGAATAACAGCCTCACGTAAATTTTAACAAGACCAAATTGGAACAGGACAGAAGAAGGCGTGCACTGCAACTATTTAGGCAGAAGTTCACATGGCTACTCTTCTTGATGGTGGGCTTCATGGTTCAGGCTTCATGCAGTATTTCTCTGTGCTTTTGTGGACAACTTCCAACTTGGAATGAGGGAAAGCAGTAGCACTGTCTGAACTTTTCAGTGGACCCTTGTGTGGTTTCTCACGGAGACCTAAAGAAAACCTTTTCTTATTTAACTTGTGTCTTACCTTTGGGTGTGAGAGAGCACCTTGTAAACAGAGAGCAATATTCTCTCACCAGAGATGGTAGTAAAGCTGGTGGCTCTCCAAGGGAGAGCAGGTGGTGGGAGCAGGGAGGACACATACTTGGTCAGTTGAAACACTTTCTGGGAACCATAGATACAACTGGGAGAGGCTGGATGGGGGACAGGGATTACAGTTGTGCAGTGGTTGGTAAGAATATATATTACCAATTCATACCACTTCTGGAAAGGCAGGGAAAATTAGGACTAACAAAATTAGATAGTCAAATTTGACAATTAAATAGAAATTATGTAAAAGGACACAAATACCCTACAACATAAACACAAATATTAGCAAATTTTTAATTGAATACCTGTACCAGATGTGTTTTTTAGATATTCCCTTATTAATTCTGCACAACAACTCTTAGTTAGAATATTAAAATCTTTGACAGATGGAAAAACTGAGGTCTGTGAGCACACAGATAAGTAACTTGCAAAAGTCATGGAGATTTTAACTCCTACCAGGCTGCAGACAAAGCTCATGGTTTTGACAATTATGACTTCAAGTTTCTGGGGAAAAAATTACACTAATGTATGAGGCAGAGTTCTTTAGCTACATTAAATGATTGAAATCAAGAGACTTGTCAAAAAGAGTCAGTCTGAAATAAGTTATAAGTAATAAGTTCCTGAAGAATAGGGATTCTAGGGTGCAAAGTTACAGAAGAGATGTCCACCTATCACAAACACTCTGTGTCTTTTATCAAACACTTAGTTGTATTCCATTTGTGTTTATATTAGTGGTTGTGGTCTTGGTCATTTTGTGCCTTAGCAGCAAGTTATCCAGGCCAGGTCACTTGCAACCTACTCACCCTAACATCACCTAAATTAGCAAATGACTTTCAGGTATGGTCTCACATGGGGCCACACCACAAAAACAAAAAATGGAGGTTTTCTATATGCAGTCAGTATCTATTCTCAGGAGAAAGGGATATGATAAACTGACAGATTTTTTTAAATAAAGGTCATCGAATGCTTTGCTGAAATACAGGTGCACATCATACAGATTAAGAGAACACTTTCTTGCTTCTTTGTGATTTATACCTCTAAACTAATGCAGTTAGAATTAAATTTAGGAAAGGTATCTCCCGAGTTCTTATTTGTCCTCCAGGTAGCATTGAGTCAAATGATGAAAATGCAAAGAAATAGAAACACAGTTGGTGGTGGGGGCATATAGGTGAAAGATTTTATCAGGAAAGTACGAGTTTTAAAAAGGAGATACTTTCAGTCTTGCTCATAGAGAAAGATTTAGGATATCGGTCAGAATCTTCTTTGCATTCTAGTTTTTCAAAGGTATAACAGAATTCTAGCTTTGAGTTCTTTTCAACTATGGGGTTGGAATTGGGGCTCGACCTTCCCCAACGGACAAAGAAACTCAATAGCTCAAGTTACTTACTGCTTGGTGGAATGTTTTGTTAAAGGCTAGATGATGTATTATTATCTAGAATTTGCACACCTAAGAATTACATAGTCCAGGTAGGTAATTCAATTGTGAATTCTTACTAGTTTTGCCAGCTTAGATTGTATGTAGTCAACCAAAGCAAATGTTATTACAAGTAGAATTAAAAATAATTCATTTTCTCCTCAATTCATTTAAATGTCTAGATTGTTGTGGGTTTCCTTTGGGAAACCTCTGATGAAACTACAGTTTTCCGAGTTTTTCCTCAGAAAATTACATTACCTTTTTTTTTTTTTGCAAAATACCTTATATATTTGGATACAAGTTAATGAAGAGTTTTGTTTCAGAAAATGCTGTTAGCCTCTCTAAGGCCCATAACATCTGACAGCCTTATAATGTCCCTAAGTGTATATAGTAGCCATTTCTCTACCTTTTTGTTATATAGTCTGGAGGAGTTCACTTGCCATTTTGAATTATTAGTGCATGGAACATGTACTTTTATATAGTATTTTCATCATGGTACAGTCTACTCTTATTTTGGATTATGTTCTTTTATATAAAAGTAGATTGCAACTTTGGCAGACAAGAAAAAAATTAAATACATCATTTGCAAAATCTAGTAGCTTATCAAAAAGTCTGCCTATCTACCTATCCACTCACATACCTATTTATTCATCATATGAAACTGCTAATGCATATTGGATATTAAATATATTTCCCATACATTAGCTTGGGAATAATAGGGATAATCTAAATAAGACGTCTTTAGTATGCATAGTTGCTTTAATTTGGCATATTCTGAGGGAATATTCAAACCTTGCTTCTATAAAGATGCTTTATTAAGCATCACAGCTACATGGGATTTTCCACTGCTATACTTTCTTATAATACAGTTCTTATAATGCGGTTCTTATAATATAGTTAGTATTTTTTGTCTGTAGATTTCATCCTCAGTTTACAGTCTTTGAGAGAAGAAATATATTTTTCTTTATTTCCATAGCAAAATTCTCAGTGCTAGTCATTAGTGATCAATCAGCAATATTTGCTAATATTCAGAAAATAATTATGGCAGTAGCTTGAAGTATATGTAAGCATTTCAATAGAAAGTTTAATTTTAAATAGCTTAAAATATTGATTTCCCTGTACTAGTGAAATACATCAAAAGGGTATGTAGAACACAAATGTCTAGTATTGGCTGGTTTCTTACAAATTATCAAGTGTAGGATTGTTTTTCACATGAGGAAATCAGTTTTCTATGTATAAGAATAATAAGTTACTTGGGAAAAGGAACCATTTATATGTTTCATTTAATAGATAATCCAATAGTTTTAATTATCTATGATTTTTTATCACAGCACCTTGGTCACACATAATATACACCCTAATGTTAGTTGAATGGATTGCTTCATGGAAATCAATTTTGCTAACTCAATATTTAGAACTGGACAAACTCTGGTAAATGCTTATACCTTTATCTTCTCATCTTTCACAAAAACAAAAAGGAAGATTTATGCTTTTATCTTTCAATTTGGGAATCAAGTTTGATTTTGCTCAGCTGATCCAGAAAGGACAAAGGGTATACTCCAGGCTAGGGAATTTGACTGGTTGAAGTGAGAAAGTCAGTTTAGCTTTAAACTAGCTTTACTAGTTTAGCTAGTAAAGATATAACTAGTTTTAGTTGTTATAACTAGCTAGATATAACTAGCTTTAACTGTGATTTGAAGGTAGAATTAATAGAGAAGAGTGGAGGAGGTCAAAGATAATTCTAGTCATTTTGGTTTTAACAGTTGTCTGAAGAGTGTTGTTTACCAGAATGGGGAAGAATGGAAAAAATAATATCAATATAAAAAAGTCTCTGGCATGTTACAGTCTAACTATTTTTGGAGATATCTGAGGAGACAAGCAGCTTAATAGTTGAGTCAGAAATTCTAGGAAGATATGAGGAATAGATATATAGTTTAGGAATATTTGACTTATAGGTTTTATTTGACTTATAGGTTTAGGAATATTTGACTTATAGGTTTAGGAATATTTGACTTATTAAGGTTCTGGTATTTGATGAAGTCACTTGGGAAAGTGTAGAAATAGAAGGTTAGCTATGATAAAACAAGGCTACTCCAATACTATAGTGGGAGTATGGAAGGAAATAAGAATGAAAAATTGGTAAGCTTCTTAATTGAATTTTGCTCATAAATAAATTAAAATAGGAACAGAGAGAAAGTTGTTGGAAAAGGCAATGTGGAAGTTTCCAGAGTCACTGACAAGATCATTAACATTAAGGATGGTGGCAATGGAAGTCTGATCACAATGGGTTGAGGAAATGATGTTGCTGAATTAGAACTCTGCCTGAGAAGAAGCTAAGAAACTTGTCAGTCATTCATTTCAGTCCCTATTCAACAGATTCCAGATATCAAAAGAATTCAAAAAATAGGCTCGCAAATCTTTCACACTGGTGCACTTTTGTAAAAATAAGGATAGATGTTAAGGACTCGTTTAAAAAAGCATAAATTCAACCATTGTGAATCTGCACAAGGGGAGCGTGGGGACCAGCTGGAGCGGGTGGGGAGGGGAGGTGGTGGGTGACCCCCAGGAACTGAAATGATGTGAAATATATATAAATAAATAAATAAAATATAAAAAAATGTCAAAAAATAAAGTAAAAAAAAAGCATAAATTCAGGTGTCACTGTAATTTAAATAGATCTAGAATGTTAAAAATCAATATAGAGTTCCCTAAATAAACTATTCTAGAATAGCTGTGAACTCAAACAATAACATGATAGTTAACAGACATCATAACAAACTGAAACCCAATATTATTTGGGAAAATTCAAGTTTAACAGGATTAGTTCATAGATATATGAGATGGCAACACACACATCATTTTGATTAATCAATTCCTTTAAGATAGTATATTTAATTTTATGGTTGATAAAATATGAGAAATAGTATTCTCAACATAATATCTTTATCAAGTTTCTGGTATGGTTATCTGGAATGAATAGTATAATGATTATAGCACTTGAAAAATAAAACAAGTACAAGACTAAATCACCAAATCATAAAACTGATTATCAGTCAGTAAAGACACTTAAAATGAACTGGTCATGTACCAAAGGGTCATCGTAGTGAGCAGATTGTAAACATCTGTACAACTTAGACAACTATCAGCAAATGACACTATTAAATCAGAGGGGGACCCATGTATCTTCCAATAAGTGGTGATTGCTACAACATTGTTACTGCATTTATTGTTCACTTATAATTGTACAAACACAAGATTACTTTCATGACAGATGATTTGGGAAAGAGAATCTTCCATTGACTTTAAATATACCTAATCTTGTATCTAATATTTTTGCTGTTCATTCATTTACTCCCTCCTATTTTAAGTTAGCGAAAATGTATTGAGCACTTATTATGTGCAAAACACTGTTCTGATGCAGCCTTAAAAATATGAAGCTAAAAAAAATAAGCCCCCGAATAATTTAATATTTATTTTAGAATGAATGAGCTGCTAACATGCTGGTGTTGTTACCAAAGGGTGTTGACACCAAATGTTTAGTTCCTACCAGCTCATGACCCCCATCTTCATCGAAGTCCTCCTCTATCCCATCAGCCATCTCTTCTCCATCCGCATCTGGCCCTCCTTCAGCAGGCTCCTCTGTAGAGTGATCTGCATTCTCTGACACACATTCCTCTTGGGTCAGCTCTATACTCTCTTCCAATTGTTTCTTCTGAGCTTCTGGGGGGAAAAAGCAAATGACTACTACCTTGGGTTGCTCATGAATGATTTGGATAAACCATGAACAAACAGTCTATGAAAGGTAAACTTTGTACAATTATAGTTGTGAGGGAGATAGGAAATTTATTCAGTCATGTAATTATGTACAAAATCTATGCGCATTTACATGGAAGCATATTTATTTTTTACTGAAATCAGCAAAAATTTGGAAATCCAGATGATACTAGTATATAAACAAATAAATATTTACATAAACTAATCTTTCTGGTGATATGTAATATGCTTCAATAATGGGCCTCTGAGAAGAAGTTATAGCAAAAACAAGGGCAGTAGTCAGACAAAACTTGGAATTTGCTCACTCATGGATGGAAGATGAAAAATGATCATTGTCAAATTTAAATCTAAGTGAAAAAGACAAAAATCCACTGAGGAAGAAAGTACAAACGTTGGTCTGTTGTCCTTTAGACAACATGTCTATGTGACCAGTGCTTTGAATTTTTAAAGTCTGAATTCTCTGTCAGAAATTGCTAACTTCAATTGTTAACTTCAAAAACAAAATTCTGGTGTTAGGCTAGTCACATTGTCCAGCCTCATCATTTATTAGCCTTTTGATGCTGGGCTAGGTCAAAGTGATTAACACATCCTGTGCTCTAATTTTCTCATTCATGCAATTAGAATAACTACTACACTTTCCAAGTTTGGAGCAGCAAAGTGCTTAGTACAGTGTTTTGCAAATAATAAGTGCTCAACAAATGAAGATACAGTCTACATTGATTGAATTTTCTCTAAGTACCAACATGTATGCATTCATTTACAGAATTTGCCCAAATGGAAATCATGCTTACAACATACTTGTTTTCACTAGTCATTGATTTTCATCTCCTGTGAAAATATCATGAAACACTGAATACTGAGTAAATGAGCTCATCTTAGGTATCTCCCTTAACTTATTCCCAGTTTGCTCAAAAGCTGGCATTTTCTTGCTCATTTTGATTACTATTTTTACAGATGATCATCCCATTACTTTATTTGTTTTAAAAGATGCTACATTTAGGCCAGGCATGGTGGCACGTGCCTGTAAGTGGCAGTCTAGGAAGCTGTAGCAGGGACCAGGGATTGCGGTTCAAGTCCCGTGCAGGGCAACATAGTGAGATCCCCAAAACAGCTGGGCATGGTGGTGCGTGCCTGTAACCCCAGCTACCTGGGAAGCTGAGGCTGGAGTTTTCTTGAGTCCATGGTACCCTGGGCAACGTGAACCTGTAGTCCCACAGGCAAAAATAGCAAGACTTATTCTCAAAAGAAAGAAAGATGCTACATTTACAGGGGTAGTCATTCTTATAGCAGACAAAGCAGATTTCAAATTAAAAAAAAGTGAGAGGATAAAGAAGGACACTGCCTAATGAATGGTTCAGGGGTCAACCTACCAAAAAGACATAACAATTATCAACGTATATTCTTCAAATGAAGGAGCACCAAAATTCATGACACTTACTAGCAGAACTGAAAACAAATGTTGGTTAAAACACATATGTAGTAGGAGACTTTAATACTCCACTCTCACCAAGGGACAGACCAATGAAACAGAAATTACTCAAGGACACAAAAGCTTTAAAGGAAGACCTAGAACAAATGAACCTAATAGATATCTACAGGACACTGCACCCCCAAGGAAAAGAATACATTTTCTTTTCAAGGGTACATGGATCGTTCTCTAAAATTGACCATGTACTAAACCACAAGGCAGATATGTGAATAAATACACAAAGATTAAAATATCAACTTTTTCTCAGATCATAAAGGCATCAAACTAGAACTTAACAATCAGGAAGAAAATCAGGAAGGTATGCACTACTTGGAGACTGAACAACAGGCTTTTGGAAGATCACTGGGTAAAAGAGGAAATTAAAGAAGAAATTAAAACATACATGGATACAAATGACAATGATGACACAACATTCCAAAATGTGTGGGACTCAGCAAAAGTATTTTAAGAGGAAAGTTCATAGAAATACAAGCTCATATCAAAAAACAAGAAATTAACCAAAGAAAAAACCCAATCTCCCAACCTAAAGAATTAGAAAAGGAACAAAAAAAATCCAAAATCCAGCAGAAGACAAGAAATAAGAAAAGTAAAAGCAGAAATAATCTAGAAATCAAAAAGACTATCCAGAAGATCAAGAAAACCAAGAGCTGATTCTTTGAAAAAATAAATAAAATTGATAAACCCCTTGCAAACCTCACAAAGAGTGAACACACAAATAAGCAGGATCACTAATGAAAGAGGACAAATTACAAAGGACACAGTAGAAACTCAAAGGCTGATGCAAGATTACTATGAAAATTTATATGCAAACAAATACTACAAACTGGATGAGAAAGATAGATTCTTAGAAAGATACAGCTATCCAAAATTGAACAAAGGGATAGAGAACGTAAACAAACCAATCACAAGCAGCGAAATTGAAGCAGTCATCAAAACTCTCCCTAA
This sequence comes from Uropsilus gracilis, assembly GCA_004024945.1. NCBI lineage: Eukaryota > Metazoa > Chordata > Mammalia > Eulipotyphla > Talpidae > Uropsilus > Uropsilus gracilis. The sequence goes on along the minus strand of PVHY01002394.1, from coordinate 48,613 downwards.
AAACAAGAGCTTAGGACCAGAGGGCTTCACAAATGAATTCTACCAAACATTCAAAGATGAAATACTGCCTGCATTACTAAAACTTTTCCAAAAAATTGAGTAAGAATGAAAACTGCCAAACACATTCTACAAAACAAACATTGCAATCATACCAAAACCAAAGAAAGACAGCACTAAGAAAGAAAACTATAGACCAATTTCCCTAAAGAACACGGATGCAAAAATCTTAAAAAATAATTCTGACAATCGAATCCAATGGTGCATAAAAAGCATTATTCACCATGACCAAGTGGGATTTATCACATGGGCACAGGAATGATTCAACATCAGGAAATGAATTAACATAATTCATCACATCGACAAGGAGAAAACCAAAAATCATATGATCATATCAATAGATGCAGAGAAAGCAATTGATAAAGTCTAGCACCCATTGATGATAAAAGGTCTTGAAAAATTGGAGATAAAAGAAACATACCTCAACTTAATAAAAGTCATCTATAACAAACCTACAGTAAACATCATCCTAAATGGGGAAAAACTAAAATCATTTCAACTAAGATCTGGAACCAGGTAAGGATGTCCATTATCCACACTACTTTTTAACATTGTACTAGAAGTTATAGCTAGGGCATGAAGGCAAAAGAAAGACATAAAAGAGATACAAATAAGGAAAGAAGAATAGAAGCTATCATAATATGGAGATGACATGATTCCCTATGTTAAGAACCCCAAAAATCCACAGAAAAACTACTTGAAACAATAAACCAATTTAGTAAGGTAGCTGGCTACAAAATAAACAAGCACTTTTTCCTATGTGCAAAAAGTCCAGCAGAAGAAGAAGAAATTAAAAAAAAATCCCATTTACCATCACACCAGGAAAAAAAAAAAAAAAAAAAAAAAAAAAAAAAAAAAAAAAAAAAAAAAAAAAAAAAAAAAAAAAAAAAAAAAAAAAAAAAAAAAAAAAAAAAAAAAAAAAAAAAAAAAAAAAAAAAAAAAAAAAAAAAAAAAAAAAAAAAAAAAAAAAAAAAAAAAAAAAAAAAAAAGAAAATACCTGGGAATAAACCTAACAAAACATGTGAAAGAACTATACAAAGAAACTTTAAAACAACGCTAAAAGAGATAGAAGAAGACACAAGGAAATGGAAAGACATTTCCTGCTCATGGATTGGAAGAATTAACATCATCAAAATGGCTATCCTACCAAAAGCAATCTACAGATTCAATGCAATCCCTATAAAATACCAATGATAAAACAAAAATTGCTGAAATTCATATGGAATATCAAAAGACCTCGGATATCAAAAAGCCTCCTGACCAAAAAAAGAGAGAACAGAGGTATTATTCCAGACTTCAAACTATACTCTAAAGCCAGAGTAATTAAAACAGCATGGTACTGGTACAAAAACAGACAATCAGACTAATGGAACAGAATTGAGTGCCCTGAAATAAAACTACACATGTATAGTCAACTAATCTTTGACAAAGGAGTGAAAAACTTACATTGGAACATGGACAGCCACTTCAATAAAGGATGCTGAGAAAACTGGACCAACACATGTAAAAAAATGAACAAAGACAACTCCCTCATATTATGTACAAAAACCAACTCAAAATGGATAAAAGACTTGAATGTAAGACCTAAAACCATAAAATACATGGAGGAAAACTTGGACAAAACCCTCCATGAATTACACTTTAGAAATCCATTTCTGAACACATCTACTGCTGGCAAAAAATGAAAGAAAACATAAACAACTGAGACTATATTAAACTAAAAAGCTTCTGTACAACAAAAGAGACAACAGACAAAATGAAAAGAAACCCAACAGAGTGGGCGACCATAATTGCCCCCCACAAATGTGATAAGGATATCAAAGATCCACAAGGGATTCACATAACTTAGCAAAAACAAAACAAGAAGCTCAGTAAAAAAACGGGGAGAATTAAAAAGACATTTCTCTAAAGAGAAAATACTAATGGCCAACAGGCACATGAAAAAAATGCTCAACGTCACTAGCAATGAGGGAAATGCAAATCAAAACCACAAAAAGATATTACTTTACACCAGTAAGAATGGCCCATCAAAACAAAACAAAACAAAACAAAAAAACAGGCAACAATAAGTGCTGTCATGGATGTGGAGAGAAAGGAACACTCTTATACTGCTGGTGGTAACGCAAACTGGTCCAGCCAAGATGGCAAGCTGTTTGAGGGCCCTCAAACTAATGAAAATGTAACCACCATTTGACTCAGCAATTGCTCTTCTAGGAATCTACCCAAAGGAGATCTCAATATGGATACAAAGGGACACCTGTACTTGGATGTTTATTGCAGCATGATGATTTACAATTGCAAGGACATAGAAATAAACCAAATGTGTCAAAACAGACAAATGGATGAAAAATATGTGGTATATATACATACAATGGAATATTACTTATAAATAAAAAATGACAAATTTGATGAATTTCTTATAACATAGATATACCTAGAAGAAATCATATTAGCGGAAATAAATCAGAAAGAAAAAGAAAACAAATGGTTTCACAAGTATATGGAATATAGGAAAAACAAACAAAAGGCCAGGAAAAAAAGTCAAAACAAGTCAACAACCAAACTAAAGTACACAACTGGGGCTGGGGGGGTTGAGGGGAGTGGTCAGGGAGGGGAGGTGGTTGGTGAACCCTGGGGAATAGAAAGTCGTGAAATATATATATATATATATATACATATATATATATATAAATTATTTAAAAAATTTGGAGAACATGTTTGTTATACCTTTTTTTTTAAAAGATGCTACATTTAAACTTATTTATACTTTATAGCAATTAAAATAGTTTATAGGGCCAAAATACTTTGCAATATCCACATTTAATAACATGGATTAAAAGGAAAATAAGCACTATTGATATACCATATTTTGACTCAGCACAAGTCTTTTCAAATGAAACTAACATAAGTTGATGAACTGATAAAAATGATATACAGATATCTTCTATAAATTCTTTAAAACTATAACAACAGTCATCACTTACATAAATAAGTATGTGCTTTTATGCATGCATTTTAAATATCTAAATAATGAAGTATATGCATTGAAAATGAGACAGAAATTTAGGGTTGTGTTCTGTCCCTGCTGTCAAAGGGCAGTTTATTTACCAGTGAAATCACAGGGCTGGGGTTGAGTCTAAGTTCTGGCTACTTATTTAGGTCACTGACACTTCTTAAGTCACTCTTTCCTTATCGTATAAAAGCTTTCATAATAATGCTTGTTTCCTATGTGTTTTGTTTTGAGGAGTAAAAGACATTATATTTGGGAAATGTTTTTTAAACTATGAAAGGCTAGAAATTGTTTATTAGCATGCTATATACGTAAAGGAGACAGTGTATTCATGATTGTGACTGTTAAAATAATAATAATAATGACAACAACAGTAAAACTGGAACAAAAGGCCCGGTAGATCAGAGAATAACAGTGCCAAAATTTATGAGACTAAAGTTCTGTTTTAGGGAAGGGAAATTGCTAGCAAGATTCAACCAACTACAATATTAGAGGCATCTTAAAATGACAAAATCTAGTTTTTTTCAACTTTACTTCACATATGAACACAGAGATTACACATTCCCTGATACTGTCTTATCAATTTATTAGCTTCAGATTTCTCCATAATGTAACTAATATAGTGAAACTGTAAAGTTTGCTTTTAAAGTCATAATCTCTTTAAATGCATATGTTTCTGATGGAAAAAGTGACATAAATTTTACCTTTCTCTTTGATGTCTACATAGTTTTTAGCATAGAAAGTTCTATAAATACTATAAGATAGTTATCAAACTTAGTCAAGAACTTTTTCTAAATCTAGAAGATCATCTTTCAAATTAAGTAGGGAAATAAGTTAAAGAAAAAAAATTAATCTAGAGAATATAATCCAATTATCCAGAGTAAAAGAAAGATCTAAGTACTGGTTAGAGACAGAGCCCTTGACTTTACTACTGAAAAAGGTAAGGATTTATTCACCTCATTTTCCATCTATATGGAATTTCCTTCTATGACTCTAGAAACCTTTAACCTAGATTGACCAGCCTCCACATCTATGACTAGCACCCACTGAGGAAAAATTGTAAAGGGCAAACTAATTTGTGCATAGAAAAATTTATATCCTCTAACATTGGTACAATGGACTTGGCCTGTCTGAGTTTAGCCTTCCATTTTTTTTTTTCTAAGAGTAATTTTTGTATTTACCACTGGACTTCCACACACTTAGCCACTCACCAACATATTTGTTTAATATATCTTGATTTTCAAGACTTGGTGTTGATATGAAAGAAGTATTTGGGACAGATATATATATTTGAGACTGCACAATTATCCCATATAGTGCAAAATGCTCCAAATCATACAACTTTTCCTAAAGCTAACCTTTTCTACTTAAAGTCACTGTGTTTAATTTTTTATTATTTTGTTATATCGCCTAAGTAGATTTTTTATTAAGATTAATATTATGTGAGAAATTATGCAATCTGCTATACCATTTCTTTTCTAATAATTTCAGGACTATTTGCTATGTGAGAACCCTTACTTTTTGATGTTGTAAGTAAAATTCCTTAATTTAATTCTAGAAATCTCTGGTCAAAGGAACATAACACATTTTCAGGTTATTTGTATATAACCATACCTTTAAGATGCATAGTACTCACTTGGTTCTGCATATCAATTTGTTTCTCTGGAATCCAAGCTGACTTTCCTGATCTTCCTGGCTGAATGTATTCCCTCCTCCGCTGATCAACCAAAGCCAAGATCAAATGCTGCCTTATAGTTCTGTTTTTGTCTTATGCATTGCTTATTAAATGTTTCAGCGTCTTTGAAATCTGAATTTGACTTATTGCCTTAAATATCATTGTCATACTTAAAGTGAATAATACAGATGCTGATCTTTTGTCAAATGAAAACAGTTATCAAGAAACAGTGTAATATGCTCTGTTCATCTCACTGATGCCTTACACAGAGAAGAGATAATAGAAGGTATCAGAATGGATATAGAATTCCAGATCCATACTTCTGCTAATTGCTAGTGCTATTAACTGTAGTTTTCTTCTGTAAAAGAGCATAAAAAGGTAACATTTTTTAGGTTGCTGTGTGCTCACATGAGGAGACAGATGTGAATGTGTTTTTCAAACTGTAAAGACCATATAAAAATGTTATCAACAAAGTTCAAGAGTTCTTGAATTGAATCTATATTGATTACTTGATTGCTATAGAGAAATTGGTCACATCAAATTAATGCATCACTATTATGAATTATACATTACAAAGACTATTTTGATTTTGACTGAGTCCATCCATTTCTACGTATAGAGTGTTTTAAGTTTACTGCTTTATTTTTAAAATGTACATGAGATTTAATTCCTCATATGGCCTATTTTAAAGGCAGCAGTGTGTTGATATAGTTCAATGCCTCCAAAAGTAATTTATCTAAATCATCCATTCATTAACTTGAAAGATAAATGCTTGAAAGACATTGGAAAGAAAACTTTAATTACTGTGGAACAGATTCATCACTTTTGGGAACTTAATAGAAATGTAGTCAATTTGCGTTATGTAGACATCAGACAGTTTTGTCACAACCCCAATAGGAAATATAAACATAAACAATTAGTATTTCTGTGAATAAAATGATATATGAAAGTACATCTTATTTATTTCACTACTGGTTTTCAGTTAAACAAATAGCATTAATCCAGTGATTACCTTGATGAAATAAAAAAAGCAATCTATTTTATTTTTATTACTACTTAAATTAATAATTATCTAATTTTACTTTTAGAATTGAGTAATATTTTTAGTTTATTTCTAATTTCATAAAGTTTTTTCTTTAGATAATCTTTCTACTTATCACTTATTTTTAATGATGAGCATTTATGTGTGTGAATGCACACACTTGCATGCTTGTGCACACATGAATTTGTTTCTACCAACATGTTTCTTTGGGGAAGAAGAAATATTTTTTTTTTCTTCATATACTTGGTCACTAACTCAGAGTCTGAGACATAAATATTCGCCAAATATATTCATGACTCCTTATTCATTTAAACAATGAAAATACATGTCTGGCTGCAAAACTCTTCTCATAGAATCAAAGCAATTGTTGAATTCATGACCCTGGAGGCAAAAATATGAATCCAAAGGTACACTAAAGGAAGCTCCTCACCGTTTTCCACATGAATCACCTTCACCCCAAAAAGTCAAATTAGTGTGTGGGACCTGAGTTCTTAGAGATAATCATCTCCGTATTCCTCCTGTGTATTCCTCAGGAGAAAAGTAAAATGTGACGTCACCAAGTACCGACAGGAGAAGAGCTGCCTCGAAGGTCGGCATCTTTGCAGTCCTGGTTGGCTTCTTTATCAGTGATAGGTGACCTTAGCATTTATTTTGTGAACAAAGCAAGTCAGTTTTAGATTTTTATAAAGTGTATTATGAACCAAAATGTCGACAGTTTATGCCTAAACGAGATCTCTAATATTGCATAAATCATGGACTTGAATAGGGAAAAATAATGTTTACTGTGGCTGCGAGTAGTGAACACTTATGAAGAATTGATAATCCCACACTCATAACAGCAGGCCTTGACACATTCTGGAGGGTGGTCTTATTTATCATTTTACAGATAGGGAAACTGAGGCACTTTAACATTCAGTAAGATGCCTGGTTTCAAAGGTAAAAAGTGCAAGAGCTGAGTTTCTATTCAAGGATTTCTGACTCCATAGTCTGGACTGTTTTATAATTTTTCTCTGGTAAAAAGGTCTAATTTGACACACCAGGGGAGAGCTTTGAATCTCTTCAGCAACAAGTTTTAAATTCAAAATTGATGAAGTATGTTAACAGCACATGTTTGAGCTACACAATGACAACCAAAGAAAAATGAAGTGCAAGTGATAGAAAATACTTTTCTTTAATGGAAAATCCTTTGAACATTAAAAAACCAATAAAAGTAGAATTTTATATTAAATTTTAGCCCTCATATTCTAGTATTATTTAGGCATACTTCATTTTCTTTTTTATGCATATCTCATTTCTATTTCAAGAGCTATATATGACTCAGGAAACAAGTTGGAATTGTTGGGATTTATATTCAAAACATTTTTATTAAATTCAGTTTGCTGCGTAGCTATTATCATCAATATAACTCAGAAAATTGGTTGAGTTAGCAATTAAGTTTTTTTTTTTTTTTGACATGCTGGCATAATGGCAAGTTAATTGCTAGCTGAATTGTACTTAGCAGATGGTTGGAAAGAATGTTGATACAAAAACAGTCACATTATTCATTAGTACCAAGCTAGTATTTTGGAACCATTGTGTTTGCATACAAGTGAAAACTATATTTTTTAAAAGTTCTATATTATAATATCTATGTAAATATGAATTTAAGTCAACAATTCTAATAGTGTCATCCAAAAGAGGCAGGTTGTTACAGATGGTAATGTTAACAATGAAATAAATGAGCATCAGAACAGTTACATAGAAGGAATGTTTTTAGATCAAAATGTAAATTAAACAAATATGTTCCTGGAAAAAATGATCTCAAAGATGTACACATAAGTATCCTGAATTACTGAGGTCATACACATTAAATAGAGTCATTAAAAAAAGTATTGGTATATTGTACTTATTTGAATCTTAGGATAATTTTAAGGATAGATATGTTCTCTTTTCTTGTCAAGATCTTTCCATACTTTATGGAGAAAGTAAGTTTTTGATATCTAGTAGGATGTCAGCCTAGTTCAGTTAGATTTTAGGGCTTTAATTTTTTAATAATTTAAATCTTGGGTTTTAAATGTGTTAGTAGTGTAAATCTTCTTACCACAGGCAGACGAATTAGGAAGGAAACAAACTAAAAGTGGAGAAAGCAGCTAAGAGGTGATGCTTTGGGAGATGGAAATGTCCTAACTAATTTGTAATGATAATTGCACCCCTTGGGAAAACTAAGATTTCACTGAATTGTACTCTTGAAATAGGAATTTTATGTTATATAAAATATATATCAATATAGTTGCTAAAAATAAGGTGAATGCAGAGTGACAGATGATAATGTTTTGGGTGTGGGCTGTGGCACTGGGAAAGTGGATATTAGAGTTTGTAACAGTAGCTATAGAAGGATTAGAAGATGACACTGAGGCTGGTAATTTGATTGACAAGATGTATGTAATGGTGATGTGACAGAGACAGGACATAGACACAAGATTATATTTAGATGAGAATGTAAGGAGAAAGTTCATTTTTGAAAGGCTGATTAGTTAATACAAAGGGGTTTAATGCCTTTCTGGGCTTGATGAAACTTTAGACAGGCTTTTTCTTGACTATAGGTCCCTGACCTTATGTTTTTGAGTAGCTTCTTTAGAAAAGGTGAATTATAAATTCCTTTGAAGCCCCTTTGAGTCATGTCTTTTACAATCATGCATCTCTTTCTCAAGACCTACAAGACCTATGAAATTCAGTCATCAAAAATGATAGGGTCCTTGTCTCCTAGCAAACATGGGAGATCAGGAGCCTAATTTCAGAACTGTCCATTAGCAAACACAGACGCCCTCACATATTGACTAACCTACACTAATGTCCTTCAATACTTTTCTACTGGCTGACTCCAGTTTTCAAAAATTCTCCTGCCATTTGATTTAGGTGGGTTGAACTTGGTTTCCATCCCTATTACATTAATCTTGAATAAAATCTTACCATCTTTAACATGTGTCCTATGGAATTTTTTCTCCTATAATTACCTGAGAAATTAGCTATAGGAAGTTTTCCTGGTGGAAAAGTTTGATCCAGTTATTACAGACAATTCAACCTCATCTTCACCCTTAAATTTAGTTAAAACATATATTTTTTATACTAAAACTTACCTGCTCACCATTTCTAGCTTCTTAAAGACTTTTTTTTCGCCTACCTGATTTTTATAAATACATGCTTTCATATTCCTAAGTAGGGTTGTATTGCTATTTCTTGGTCAATTTTATGCAGTACTTATTGACACCATGCTTAAAAGCTTGAGAATTCATTTCTGTTGCACAGTCTCAATCATTTTCCATCTCCCTAGAGTGATATAAGTTGACTATAAATAGATACACTTTCAATATTTTATGTGTTTAACTATGAAAATGCTTTGTATAATAATGCTGTTAGAATGCAATGAATAAATTTTCTTTCTTGAAAAATATTTTATTTTTTCAGACTTACAATTGCCTTAGGTCTTCTGTTTTTAATTTCATTCTTTAGGTACTATATTCTATGTTTAACGTATACTTACCTGAACCTTAACAACATGTATAAATCTCATCTCAATATTTCATCTCCTTCACCATTAACCGTTCTATCAGTTTCATCTCTTAAAAATTTCTCTCAGAGGTTTTGAATAGTTCTGACTTGGACTCATTTCTTTTTGGGCCTCTTTTAGGGCTCACATAATAAGGGTTCTTGTATTACCATCCCAAGGGTTTCCATTGTTCTTGCCTTTGAATTCCTGCTTTGGGAAAATCATGTCTCCCTTTTCTGATTTACCTCCTTGTTTTGGCAAAGGTCATCCTCCTGTACCTTTGATAGGAAAGATGAATTGGAGAAATTTTTTGACATTTACATATCTGGAAATATCTTTAATGTACCTCCATATTCTAGAGTTTGCTATTAGGTGTAGAATTTTGGCGTACTTCTAATTTTCCCTCAGGATTTTTGGGGCCTTTCTTCATTGCTTGTGACATTCTGTTGTTTTAAATGAAGATGGTTTTCTCTCTTTTCTTCATTGTTTCTCTCTGGAAGAATGGAATAACCTCTCTTTGTTCCAGTGTTCTGACATATCACAATGATCTGTTCTGTGTGTATCTGTTCTCATGCATTGTGCCAGGGAGTCAATGGATCTTTTCAATATTCTTCAGTTTTAGAATTTTTTTTTGAGAATTTAAAAAAGTCAAAAAATTATATATATATATTTCACATCTTTGTATTTCACAGGGTTCACCAACCACCTTCCTTTCCTGATCACTACCACCCATCCCCTGTTGTGTACTTTTGTTTGGTTGTTAGTAATATGTTTATAATATTTTTTCTAAAAAATATTTTTGGATGATCCCCCATCTTTCTTTCTGAAACCCCATTACTTGTATGTTTTCTTAATTTTTATATATCCTTCCACTCCCATCCTTTCCCATGTCTGTTTTCATTTTTATTTTCTGGAGAGTTCTCCAATTTTGTCTTCCAAACCTATATTGGGTTATTTACTTGTGCTCTTATATTTTAATTTTAAAAGCCCTCTTACCTGTTTCTGAATATTCAGTTTCAGTTGCTTGCTCTTATTTCAATAAGTACAATATTGACTTTTTGATGTTTTGAGTTTTACTCTTCCTGTAGAAGCTCTACTTCCTCCAATTTCTTTCTTTTTTGCTTCTTTTTTTTATATTTTCTTCTTATGTCAAATGTTTCCTATTATCTGTTGATACTTCTCCATTTACATAAGTAGTGGAACATTAAAATATGTGTGAACACTTTTCTAAGCACAAGGAGGCTTACTTGTGATCTGACTGGCCATTTCCTTGGGGGAACCCATAGTAGCATCTTTGTCTTTCCTATCAGACTATTCATATTTCCAATTAAGATCTCTTACAGTGCCCTGTCAATTGTCTGGCAACTAGGAAAGAGGAGAATGCTCAGAATTTCTAGAGCAATTTCATAAGTATTCACTTCTCTCTGTTTTTATTTGCTTTCCAATTTTTATCTACTAATATAGATATGCAGTTTTAGCTTTTCTAGAAGAAACTTCTTCAGGTTTTGAGTGGACCAGGGACAGCTCGGAAAAGTGATACTAAAAACTGTTTCCTCAGAAACTTTCAGCCATTTACACTTTTTCCCCCCCATCCCCACCCCGAGGGTGTCTTAAACTCTGATCTTCCGGAAAATCTGTGGTTGAAGCTGAATTCAGATTTCTAGGATGTGCTAAGTCAGGTATACTTTCTGTCTGCTGTCCACCTTCTAAACTATTGTTCCCATTTTCTTTGTGCCCAATGTTTTTCACTTGAATATCTGCCCAGGTTTTTCCCATGTTAAGGTCTCATCATTACTTCAATGCAGTTACAGAAGAACTCAGAGATTCAAATGTTTAACCCTATATGTTTAACCAGGAACACCACCAATTTAATATAAAGTGAAAATAAGAAGAGTAGGGTTTTGATAATGGAAATAACAGTCACATTACAGGCAGCAACAGTAAGATAACACCTGGAGAAATGTCTAGTTGACTACCACCAGCTGTGACTGATAAACTACAGAATGACTTCAGAAGAGAGATGATAATGAGAATTAACTAAAGGAATTAATGATATTTATTTCTTTCATCTGGAGAATAGAATATTTCAAATATTCTATTATCAAAATTTGAATGTAATGAAACTGAACATCCGTGTACTAGTCATATCAATTTCCTGTTCAAATGATTTGAAAGGATGGGAAACAATATAGCTCTTTTAAAATTTTTAATGGACTGTTTTATTTTAAAGGGAGTAGACATCAGTTTGATTTGAGAGGATGCAAAGATGATAACTGAGCCAAGTGGAAGCAAATTACATTACAGCTGCATGTAAGGAGAACTTGTTACAGGGTTCAAATGACAAGGGAAAATTACATTAAAGTGAAACAGCCCAGAATGAGGAACTTTCCCAGCCTCACTGTACAGCCCCACTTAATGCAAAGTGTAGAATCAGGATGACCTGACCACAACTCACCTCACTTATTAGTGAACACCAGCCACTTGGCTTCTGCATAGAACCAGCTCCTAGTTATTAAGGAACACTATAAAACCCAGTCTCCACTGACTTTTGGTGCTCAGCCTTTTGAGTGGAATGTTCCAAAGTGAGAACATTAATTCAATTTTAAAAATGCTATGTTTTTCACCAGACTTATGGGTGGGATGAATTTATCCTATGGGACTACGGTTTGCAACCTTTCCAATATTTAGAAAGCACAGGTTATTATCTTTGGAGTTTTCTAAGCAAGATTGATTGATCATGTATTAGGAACAGCTTTAAGAATAAAATTGAATTAAATAGTATCATATTGCCTTTCTTACATAGAGATGCTATGCATGAATTTGATCTTTTTTAAAAATGAAATTGCCCTTGATATTGTACCCATTGTATACTACTGTTTTTTGAGTTTCTTCTTGTACCTTTTACAATTTCTTGGATATTTAATATCACTGTGCAATCACATACACAATGTTTTATTAATATTTGGCAATTAGTATTTCCCTTTTAAAAGAATCATTTAGGAAATGAGACACAATTGTTGGCTAAACTGATATCTTGTTTTTTTGTTCTTACTATCTATACCAAAGTAGTACAATTTTAATCATTCAATGAAAAAAATATATATGGTGGCTTTATACCAATAATAATTTCAAAGCTGGGATATATATTTTAGGTCATAATCCAGTCCTCTAGTTTACATCTGAGGATCCTGAGATCTAGAGAAGCTAAATGACTTGATAAGTTATGTCCAATGCCTTTTATGGCAATGCAGAAGACGTTACCTTGTTCTTAGGAAGTATACAATTTCAGTGGAAGGTCAAAACACCACAAGTATATCAATGAGAAGCAACTTAAGATAGAGACAATACAAAATGATGCAATTATATTTCATCAAAATTACTACTGATAGCTTAGTAAGTAATTTCAAGTAAAAAAAGTGACATTATAGAAATGTGAATTCTGGACAAACTCTATGGTGTGTGGCTTTCTACTTTCCATGACCCTTATGCTGGGAACATTCATTATCAATGGCCTGAGCAAAATGGGAATAAGAGATGTACAAAATAATACAATAAAAAATAGTTAACCTGTAATCAGATGAGCATTAAAATCCTTGTTAAATTTAACAAGGAGGTATTGAATATTTTAAAACAATTTTAATTTATTTCTAATTTCCATAGTGAAGTATTGACTCTTACCAGACAACCCTGATTCCTTTTTACAAAGAAAGCATAGAAAATTATTGTCTTATCTCCACAAATATGAACACTGTTCAAAAGACAATTACCAAAATAATGAAAATACAAATTAAATAATTCCATTTTCTTCCTAACATGTGAAATTAAGAAAGATATAAATAACAAAGGAATGTACTTATTATTAAAAAAAAATAAGTGTCCCATGACTAGGAAAGTTTAAACAAGAACAACAAATATGGCGGTTTTTGAAGAAAGAAACTGCAAGCTCTGAATTTACAGATGATCATCCAAGAAGATAGGTGGAAGATATTATTCACCTCAGAAAACTGGAAGGTACAATGTGATGGAATAAGGATTTCATTTTTCTCTTTGAGGTGATTTATATTTAAATGAGTTCCTCCTAATCCTCTAAACTGATGTGCAAATTGGTTATCAAAGTACTTTGCTATAAGGGTTGTTTTACATAATAACAAATTTCACAGAAGTTCCTCAAAGGGAAATATTGATTTAGGCAACATCACAGGCTATTTCAGTTCCAGCAAACTTTGGAGTAGTGCCATAGACAGCATACAGCAAACTTCCTGAAAGTCTAAATTTCTCTATTAAGACATATGACAGCATATCATGTCTTAGTTAGAAAGTATATTCATAAAAATTTTTAAATAAAAATGACCATTTTATCTATCATTTCTTATTCACAATAACTTAAAAAGTAGTATTAAGTATCTGGCTTGAGTTTTTAAAAAAATGAGTGGTACAAAAAAAATGTTCATTTGCCAATATGTGTCTCTGTGGTAACCATGCCAGTTAGCTCAATTATTGAGCCTTTACTCTGTTCTATAAAATATATACATGCTACTTTATTAATTTCTTACAGTGAGAGGTTGATATTCTATTAAATTTTATAAATGATAAAACTGAAGTTAAGAAACATATAAGGGTTTAAACCAGACTTTATTTTCTTATCTTGTATGCTACACCCCTCACAGTCAGTTCCTTTTCAGTCCTGAACCCTACATGGCTCATCACCAGGGGTAAGCACTAGTCCTCAGCCCAGTGATACCAGTGATACCGAGAATAGACAGGCTGGTTCCTTTTTGTTGTATTTCAGGGTCCTAGATGCCAATTAGGTTGGTTGTCATCCATTCTGAGAAAACCAGGTAACCTCACTTCATTAAGATTCTGAGACTGATTGGGTCTCTGAAGTAGGTAGGTCGCTGGATTCACTCACAAGACCTGAATTTGATAGGACTATCACTAGGTAGTTATGTGATTAACAAAATGTCAGCTTACTTGTTTTCTTATTTGCAAAATGAGAAGACTGGATTTGATCAATTGATTTTAATAATTGTATTAAATATTTTTTAAAAAGTGAAATTCCCTTAGTAACTTCGGTGTCATGTTGAATCCCAATACAAAACTGATAAAGACAGCTATAGTGTTTGGAGCAAGGCTTGGGTCTACTAGAGGAATGAATTCATTTGTCTCTTGGGTCTCCTTTAAACTTCATTTCATAAAAAATGTGGTACATATACACAATGGAATATTACTCAGCAATTAAAAACGACAAATTTGATGAATTTATGGAAACCTGGATGTACCTAGAAGAAATCATTCTAGCAGAAACGAGCCAGATGGAAAGGGACAGAAACCAAATGGTTTCACTAATATATGGTCAACCAAATGAAACTGCACAAGAGGAGAATGGAGACCA